>JABFFG010000459.1:0-29609 GCA_013623685.1 Fusarium transvaalense
TTCATTTCCATGGATCGCTTGCCCTGAGCCTGAGCCCTGCTGGGCGGACGATAGTGGTTGCGCCGCAGCGCCGGTCGGCCGTTGGGACCGACTCGATCCGACCTGCCATTCGCCAACTGACGCCGGGGGGGACGCTGCAAATCTTCCGTCTTTTCGTCCAAGTCTGTTTTCGGGGGTCCTTGTTTTCGGGGCCGAGGCGGGATCGGATACGGGCCTACGGCCTAATAACTCTACCGATCCCAGAGAACCATGTCAACCAATGCATTTCATTCATATCAACAATTCTTGCTACTTTGTCTCTTGTGCGACTCAACTCATCCATTTACTCTGCCAAAAGCTCGTTACAGTACCTGACGACATCTGTAAATAGAATGGTTCGACATATAAGTGGCAGGACTGATCCTACCGTCTTATATCACTCAATTGCAGCCCACGTTAGCTGCATGTACCTTGCTATTTGCAGCGCGGCTGTGCTGCCAACCCAACCAAAAGTCATTTCTTTCGCTTAGTCACTTGGCATTGTGTGTAGAGTACCAATGTACATTCCTTTTGAGGTACGTACCTACAGTGGTGTACTAGTCTAGTTGGAAGCGACAGGGATAGGCTTGAGTGCCGCGACGATCATTTTCTTCCCACTCGCATGGCCTGCCTTTCCCAGCAGTCTGGGGCATCCCGTCTTCCCTGGACGGTTGGCCTGTTTCAAACCGGTCCTCTCGTTCGATTCTTGCATACTCAATTTGCCCAGCCAGTCCCCCAGCTCGGTCTAGTCTCACTGTAGCATCAGCCACGTAGCTGCTGTAAAGAGTGTCTGTCATGCTCTAGAACAGAACAGACTTGCAGTTACAAATCTTGACGCTAAAGTGCTGGCCAACTGCTTACACACAGTCGTCCTGTGCTCTAATTTAGCACGTCCCTTAACCAGCACAACCCAATAGGTGCCCTCAGTCGTCAGTTCGCCGAATCTCGTAGCCACAGTCAAGCACCCATTCGTCCGTATCGAGATCTCAAATTACATGGCAAAGGACTTGTTATTGTAGACAAGCTTGCAATGCTGCTAGCTCTTTCTATTGTATCGAGAAATGATAATTGTTACATAGAAGAGTAAAAAGAAATACAACTAAACTCCATACCAACCTCTTGTAGGGTATTGGCGAAAAGAAGGAGCACCGGATTTTGCTCGAAAAAGACTCCGCGACCAATATGCTCCGGAGGCGATCCAATGTTTGCATGTCCTTGCCTCAACAGACATCCATCCCAATATGTTTCATCCATCATGCGTACCATTTCTGGTCGCCCTGCGCCTGTTAACAACAACAGCCACCTCATCTAGGTTTATTGTGAGATCGAATCCCAAGGCCAAATCATTCCGTGTATCCCCCAAAAGCCTTATAGCCAGTGGCCCAAAACATAAAACGCCGATCCGTTCAATCACCGCCTCTTGACGACGACAGTCGTCGGTAGATGATAAGCAACTAACGCCCAGTATGGCTCAGCTTAGTGCTGAGCTTCCGAATATTGAAGTAATAATAGCATCAGAAATTCTCCCGATCATTTTTGTAAGCAGACGCCTCATGAGTTTCGTCGTCCTTTGCACTTGTCATGGAGGAGATGTCCGTTTCTTGCAGTGGTTCTTGTAAACTCGGCTCCGCAGTTAGGGCATGATGCTTTGGCGGCTTGTCCTGATTTTTCTCGCTGGTGTCGTAATAAGTTGCTGAAGGTCGAAAATTGTCGCCCGTTGCACCCATGTTCCCAGCATCGTGGCTTTGGTCGGCTTTGCACCACTCTCACATGTCCCGCATCCTGCGAGTTTGCGCTTCCGGGACCCATAACGGCTGGCAACTGGTACATAAAACCGACATCCTGACCAACAGGCACTGGTGGCGATCGAGCACTGCCTTGAGTTAGATATGATCATGAAAGATGTGAAGAACAGCAGCATACCTATACTGATTGGATCCGGCATAAACAGACGCATAATCCACAGGCATATTGTAGTTGGGTTGTCTATCGCAGATTAGCATGATCCGGGCGTCACCCTATCTGTGCAGGGGGGTCTTACAAGCTTTGTGGGTAAGTGGTAGGGTATACAGGTGCTGACGGAGATTGTTGGTCTTCGAGGGTCGGGCTGTAAGACTGTAGATATGTCGAACTGCTCATTGAAGGCGAGGTGTCGCTCATAAGAGTCACTGGCGCAGGAGCGGTGGTGTAAGCTGGGAGGTTCATGGCAGCCGTCGTACTGGGGAGTCCCATTGCTGATGATGAGGAATCGGCATAGGAATTGCTGTTGGCACGGTGCATTCTGTTGACGAGTCTCGAGTCTCGACGTGCCCTGTCTGATTGTCGCTTCACTTCTCGCTGGTCTGTTGAAAGAGTGAACCGAGGGGGGCTCGATGTTACTGATCTTGACTGTGGGGAAACATGTCCCATTGAAGACAGTCCAGGGCTAAGCAAGCTACTTCCAGAGGCACTCGATTCGAGAGGGCCTACAAAGTTGGGAGTCAGTACCATGTGAGTGAGAGAAAGGTGCATGTTGCGAACCTGGCCACGTGAATGCTGATCTTGGTCCCATAGTGAAAGCAGGATCGAACTGGAGAGCAACAGTACTTAAAGACAATATTAGTTCCTGTCTTAAATGTTAGGGTATATAATGATAGTACCTCATGCTGGTTGATCTTCCTGATGGACGACAGTTTGATGTTAAATGGTGGTGGCCCTGGTGAGAATGGGCGAGAGATGACCTAGACTCCTCCTGCAGTTGGTCTGAATGGTTCCAGGTTGAGTCAACGCCGGTTGAAGCCAACGTAGGAAACTGAGAATAGGATTGAGAGGCAGGTGTGGGTAAATAAGAAGACTCGGCGGTTGGCGTGTTGAGGTAGGGGGTGGATGATGAGTAATGGCCTGGCGAGGAAACCGAGTGTTGGTGGGATAGCTCAAGTGTGTGAGTCTGTGGCGAGGTACTGATATTCGAGCCAAGTACAAACTCTCCGCTAACAGAGACCTGACTACTGACAATAGATCTGGCGGGCGGTGAGCTCGGGTTGTCACAGTTTCCATCTGTTAAGGCCGAGTCCATCTTGACTGAGGATGGGGGGGACAGGGGAAGGTAAAGAGACTCGGATTGAGACATACGGAAAAGCGAGAAGCTATGAAGCCGATGATAAAGGATTGGGTGTTGTTGATGTGAGGTGCCGATGCGATTAATAAGTGACGAGCTGGGCAAGGGATCGGGGATTATAAGAATGCCTTGTGTAGTTGTTTAGGATGAAGAAAGTATCGAAGCTTGGTTTAAAACGTTGATCTATCTATGGACCATCTGAGCCCCAAACACGACCAGGGACAGGATGCCGACTTATATGAAGAGGGCAGTACACTATCCTCCCGTTGAACGTGCATGACGAAGTGAAGGAACACTGACAGAGAACCCTCCTTGAAGAGACTGAAGTGACATGGAGCCATGGGTACAGGGCAGTACATGACTAGGGTCTGAATTGCAGTGCTATGAAGCGTGCTCCGTGGAGCGTACGCTGAGCAATAAGGAAACATGCCGTTAGCAAGGGTAACAAATGATTGCGGGAGTGGCACCATGGGAAGAGTGATGGGGAAAGAGCAAAGCTTGGAGTATGAAGGACTGGGGGGGCGTGTTGGAAATGAGAGATCCGTTAACTTGGTAGGCAAGTGAGCCATCGTCTAAGGGACCTGTGGTGGTCACGGCGTTGGTATGGGGCGTAGCGGGGGGGCACAAAAGAAGCACCCATTGATAGGCTCTTTTGGAGTTGACCAGCAGTGTGTTTAGAACCCATGTCGATTGCCCTACCAGGCCATCGAGGTACCCATACGACGGCTAGCTGACATGGGGCATGAGTGGAAGAGCGCGCGCACCTATGGAACCCACCTTGCAGGCTCCATCCAAATGGGTGGGCTCTTTCTTCCACCTCCAAGTCAAGCGGGTCATGGATCAATCACTCCCTACTCGTAACCCAAGTGAGGAGAGGAACGGCATTATGAGACGACAGCCGACCAGTCCTGAGATTGGGCTGGAGTAGGAGCCGCACCTGGCGGGTATTTTGAAATAACTGACCAGACCAGTTTTGTCGAGCGATGAAAGGGTAGAGAGGCGCGACACGATCCAAGGTACGTCAGAATCGTCAGTGACTTGTTCTGCTTCAGGCTGTTTATGAGGGTTGATTGTTTTGCCTATCTGACTGCGTATCGACCTAACGATCGCCTATATTCGCGTATGCGTCTCGTGGTCTTGGGACCGAGACACTGATATCATTGACATTTGTCATTAGGTTGGTTTGTTCTTTTCAAAACATTATGTATACATACTATGTCTTGTGTATATTGTTTACCTATTTGGACACTGGATTTGGCACGCCGTGAAAAGCAAAGACACGCAAGCCATGTGCTATGCTTTGCAGACGGCAGTTGACTGACGTCTACAGGTAAACGGTCAGCGAACGTTTCCTTGGAAATAGAGATGCATGTATGTAGATAGAGAGGCGACAAAGACGGGAAGAATCCTGAGGAAGCCGTGGGATTCGGACCCTTGCGCTTCGCTTCTCTGTTCATGCTCAACAAGTGAATGGTCGGTACAGACGAGGAGGAGCCGTCTCCTTGGCTGTGCGGAAAACGCAGCTTGTTATCCGTTTTCTTCTGAGGCCCTATCCAATGATTTAGGCAGTCTCGACCCAATAGATTGAGTAGAAAAAGAGCGGGATACAATGGTGTTTGTGCTATGCCAAGAAGACAGATACGTACAGCACCCAGGCACGCTGTAGGCCACGCAGGCTCAGCAACTCTGAATCTCAACCTCCATCAATTTCAAGCTAGATCGTCCGCTCTACTAACAATGGAAATAACACGGCCATGTCATGTCCCGAGAGAGTTTGACCGGCCTGCCGATTACCAAGAATGGTTCGTCGTGTAAGTTCTGGGTGTCTCGGCAGGGCAATCAATCCTTGAGCGATAAGGTACCTAGCCTAATAGCCCTGTGGATAATGAATGAATGGTCGACAGCATTCAAATCCAGGGCCAAGGTCGTGGGCTCTTGATGGGAAAGAGCGGTCCACGAGTAATCCAAGGATCAGAAAAAAAAAAACCGACAAGACAGTGTTGTAGGGATAAAGAATAGAGGGGAAAGGGAAGGGTGGTCGGAAGCATCCTCATCCGATGTAACCGTACAAATACAGTAGAGTAGAGTAGCAGTAGCAGTAGCAATAGCAGTCGCAGTACTGCAAGTTACAGCGTGGTCTATGGAATGAGTGCAGTGTACTGATGTATCCATCAATCGGGGGTTTGTTCAAGGCGCGCCCGCTAATTAGGCATGCCGTTGAATCGAATGCCGTGTTGTGTGGTGGAATTTATCGGGATGACTCGCGGAGGCCAGTGCCGTGAACAGGCTGGTAACAAAGCCGCCATTTCGAGTCTCTGATCTGGAAGCAGGTGCATGCTAAATCGTAGACGCCTTCCGCTTTTGGCGCCCAGGATGGATTTGTCTGCACAAGCGATGCGGGAGGAGCACCTAAGTCAGGTAGGGGTGAGGTGCTGCTGTATTAGGCTGGGCTTGGCTGGGCTGTCGACCGTAGGGCAGGTGCGATGGACGGATAACTATCCATAGGTAGGTTCCATGGATGCCCGCTTAGACGCCATTGACAGGCAGGCAGGCAGGCACAACCCAACTGACACTGCGCTAGAAGGATGAACAACCCATACCTCTATGTCGCCTGTTTCCTAATTCCCTAATTCCCCGCTGCCGCGCAATTGAATGGCGACAGGCCCTGAACCCTCTATCATTCCTTCCCTTCTATTCCCTGTCAATGGGCGGCCGACTCTTGGCTTCCAACGTTAATCCAATATCAACCGGGATAGGTAACAAACAGCCTTAGCCCGGCAGTTTCCCGCTTGCTTACTGTACCTTTCCGTTCAAGGCTTTTGTTGCTTGACTCTGCCCGTGTTTATCATCGTCGCTTTCTCTTTCGCAACTACGCCCCCCGCTCTTCCAAAGACAAGGTGCCATATGTCTTTGATACAGAATGCAACACAACAGCCTGGGATCGTCAACGCGGATGAGTATCATTATCACGCACAGCATAGCCCCATGATCGCTTCGTTTTCCTATCCTTTCCTCAGAGGGGTCCCCTGGCTGGCTTGCCTGCCTACTTGCTTGCTTGCTTACTTACTATACACATTCGCCCCCATTGGCACCTTGTTATCCAATTATCTCCTCTCAGCACCTACTACCTAGTACCGTAGGTACATGTCGTGGCAGTACGTACATATCTACAATACACTACGTATGTACAGGTAGGCCGCAGGTGACAGAAATAGGCTCATGCAAGCAACCACCCACAGGGCTGCCATATGTTATTAAGCGCGAAAGTTTATAAATCAGACTTCCGTTTGGGGTAATCACCGGGGATCTGTATACCCTCCATCTCTTCATCGTCTCTCACTGTCAGGTCTCTTTCTCTTTTGCGCAGTGACAAAAACCGCCCCATCATGACTCCCGCTCTCACCGTCAACACACAGCATCACTGAGACTCTCGGCCGGTTCCAAGTTGCAGATCAACAACTAAGTTATTGCAAGCTTAAGATGGTCTTGGACCAGAATGACAGATCCAAAATGGCGGACTCAGGCATGCATCGGACCGATGCACCATGACAGCCCTGGGCGGGTGCAACGCTGAACTGGTAGCTCCACCTGTATCCGACAACAGATGGTGGCTTGGACTCTTCAGGCTTGGCATATGGCAGCTCGTATAGACGATTCTGTGATTGGCTATGGCGCTGAGAGCGTCTAATCAATCCAATCGCCAATGTTACATCAATGACAGGCGCGCAAAAAACTTGCCAACGGGAGGCGGAGCGGGGATCGTCCTAGCCCCAAGGGCGCAGTACAACAAAAGGACATTGACGTGGATCAACAGCCTTAGCGTTTGGCCCCCGACGGTCGGGATCCAATCGGAAGAATTCACTTGAACCACAGCTTTACCCAAAGAAACACTAGATGTGACTACCTTCTGGGTACCCAGTTCTCAAGCTTCAAGGTCTATGCTTGCTGGCAAGCTTCATCACGTTGCTCAAGGTTGCGGGTTCTTGCTCGATTTTAGCCCCCAAGAGATGCACAGAGCGGGCATGTGGCTCAAACATCATCGGGTTGGACTTGCCAGAACTTGAACAGTTGGTGAATTTTTCAAATTCATTTCATCTCACAGACTCAGTTACCACGATTTGGGTTGGTTGGTTTATTGATGATGTCGTTCATCTTCGCTTGAGACATTACACAGCCTCTTGCGATTATACTCGCGTGCTTGGAGATGTCGCAAAAATAGCTATACAACTGGATCCCTGCATGGCAGCTCACTCACTCATATCAAATCTTACATGCGCAAGTACTTGCTCACCGTTACTATTCCAAATAACACGGTAGAGAAATTGATGTGCGGGCCTCTGTTGATATCACGATTCAGAATCCAAGTTGATATGGTGACCAAAGCGGGATGAGCCAGCAAACATCGCAATTTTGTTCCTCTCACCGGGAGGAACTTAGGCTGATCTTGGCCACTTTTTCGGTTAACTTTTGAAGTTTTTGAAATAACTTATTGTGATGCAGAATCTTTCTCGGATTGTTAGCACAATTATCTATCCCGCCTCTGCGACAGCTTTCTTTGCAATCACCCAACTACCTAGTGGAGAGGCATTACGTCCAGGATATCATCACTTGGTAGGTATGCGATGTTAGTTCGACCCATGGGTTTGCACTTTCTTTACTGTTCAAACATATGATCTATAGGTACTAGACGTACACAAACATCTCATGAGTTGTTGATTCATGCCAAGCTTTAACCAAGTTAGGGGTAACGCTAACTATCTAGGGACAGCTCAGCCCGTTTTGCATGCAAGAGTGCGGCACAATTTGAGTATCAACAGGCCCAGAATTGCTTCTTGCAATGAGCCTAATGACTTTCAAGAAACGCAGTCAAACGATGCTAACAAGAACTAGTCTCAGAGCTGTTACGTTTGGTCTGAAGCTTGGTAACTATCCAGTATTAATCACTGAGCTAACTTACGCGCGCGGCATCCCCACCCTTCGTCTTGACACCAAGTCTAAAGCTAAGACATGGACTCAAAGAGTCGTCAAACTAAGAGCACGCACGCACACACAATTCAAGGACGCCACGCATGTTTCAGACAGGTCACGGTTCCGTGACTCTATGAAAATTCCCCGGAAATGGCCCTAGGGAAAGGATCAGCGAAACGGCTACGATCCCTTACAGCATTAGAGCACACCGCGATATCCTCTGGTCGAAACATATTGTCTTGATCTTCTAGTTGGGTTGCGCGTTGACGCGGGCCAAACTGTGTGTTCAGTTGACCCGGAGCTACTACTGCAGCCCGTGGAATCGGCGTAGATTGATTTATGTCGCTGCCTAGAGACGATCAATGCCCTTTCAATATTAAAGGGCCTGTGCATGATGATGTCTGAGTGCGAGGGTGGGCGTAAAGGCCAACACCACAGACAGGGCAAGGCAGACTTGGACTTGGATCTTGGAAACTGTGATACCTATTCCAAATGCCTGGGCAGATCACTGCTACTCCATAGCACCGTGATTATCCCGATTCGCTGATCGGCTTCAATTGGTTGGAGTGCTGTCTTGAGCGTTGTAGGTTTCATCGGCCAATCCTCCAATACCAAGCAATGACGAAATGAAGCTAGAGTTGATTGAAGTCAGAAGCAAGGACGCCTTTCATCTGGCCTCACTCGGCGAATTCTATCCATTCATTCATTCATCCAACAAACACCATGAAAGGCTGTCCATGTCATATTAGTTAAGCTACCTGGTCCCGGCAGTGAATGCTTGAGACGCATGCTGACCATGTGTTGAAGATCGACTAGTTCCCATTAGTAGTTGACGTTGACGTCCACTGTCAAAGCAAAACTGTAATCCCCGATCATTTCGAGAACAAGGGCCCTGGTCTGGTTTCACGACCGCTATGTCCATCTATTCTGCACCATCATGTAGGTACAGTACATTGAGATACTTATAAGCTTAGCCTTGACGGCTACTCCGGCGCCGGGAAAACCTTAGCACGCACTAGAGATTGTTTATGAAAGGTCGAGTTGTTGTTAAACTCGTCATTGGATGTCTGGTCTTGAACCGTCCGCCTTTGCAGTGTAAGTGCCGGTATGGTTAATCGCTGCGAGTCGTACGTAAACAACGACAACCCAACGGTACGGGTATTCGGGTTGCTGATCACTCAGTATCCTGGTCATAATTGATTTTCTCGGTCCCGAGCTATGCAGTGCTTAATCCCTGAGCATAATAACATTGTTTCAACCCCCGACATGTGTGATATAATACTCAAAAATACGATGAGGTTGTTTCGTTGCATCGTATGAGTTGCGAGGCAGTGTTGATTAGTGAAACACTTGATGTGTGAATTCTTTTTTACACTCTCAGGGAGGACGAGAGAGAGAGAGAGGAAAAGGTACGTATTGTGTTATTGTTGAGAGCACTGACACCAATTCGTTAACGTGCATGTAAGCGAAATATGTCGACTTCTTAGCCTGTCCGGGACTTTGGTACATGGGAGCTGTTCTCATCCACGCCCTACGTACAACGCATTGTCTTATTGTTAAACATGTATATCCGGGACGAATGCCGAGTCTCCGCAAATCTGGCTTGAAGCTGGTGGTTTATAAGGCCTAGTTACACGTGCGTTCTTGGCCTCCTCCACCTGAGGAACACTTGAAGAACACTTAAACGGTCAGTGATGCTCCTACTCGTTGACACTGCCACTTTTAGCCCTAATTCCAATCTAATGCCAGGGCAACTTCTTCAAAGAACCATGATCCGGCTCCTTTAGGATTAAATCCATGCGTCGAAGCTATCTTGAACGATCTTGGCGGATATCTCCGGCAGTCGTTTTGTTGCCATGATGACCATAGCGCTGTTCCTGTCGATCTACACTTGAAGGTTTGAAACTCATGATGGGACGAAGGGAGCAAAGCCAAGTTCAGGGAATCAAGGACGAGCTTCAATGCTCCATCAAATTTGATGCATGTTATATGAAGAACGCCTAGCCTAGCCCCAGATTGGGACATCAAGGAGCTTGGATCCCAGACTACAGATGAAAAGTCTTTTGTTACTGATAATCTCTCAGATTAATCAATCGACGTCAGAGTTTATGCTCCTATGGTGTTAGATCTTCGTTTTGCCACTGAATACAACAATATCATGCGCATACAAGACCGTTGAGAGCTATCTGATACCATTGTGGCAAGCCGTTAGCTTAGCTCAACAACGACGGCAAAGGATTCTCGGTATTCGTTCCGGACATACCCGTCTCTACTCTAGTGTTCCTTTGCCGTCTTGAACCCCTATACTCGCTGTTGTTTCTTTACCGATGTCCGCGGTGCGGTCTAAATGGTGAGGGGTGGGCTGAGAAGAACCACCAACTCGAATCCTTCGGGCGTTTCTCGCTTCTAGCGGCCGCAGCTTTCTTTTTTCCACGTGCGCCAGATCAAGCAAGTCTCGACTCTCGACGATGCCTTGTTTGAGGAGTCCAAGTGGGTAAATCCTGTTCTGAGGCCATGCAGTATCCCAGGGCGTTAGATGCAGACTCAAGGGGAGAGAGGGGGGCCAAGAGTTGAAGGCTTTACTGTGTAATGATGCTAATCTTTTCTCAAAATTCATGTGCCCCCCTCGGCGGTTAACTCGTCGAACCAGAGTTGGTTCTTTAAGCAGGGCAGGGGCAGAGGTATTTGTCATGGGGGGTGGCTGTGGATTTGTTCCTCTCATAAGATGATGGGGGTGGTGCCCTCTAGGGGTCTATGCCTCTTCGAGGCTGTGTACAGTATCAGGATCACGGCGAGGGATCAGGATCAGACGGATGAGTCCGCTCACAAGCACGTCAAGACAGCGGAGATTTTTTTTGGGACTTAGGTTGTTTCTATTTGACAAGTCTAATGCGGACAGATATCGGCAACTTTTTGGATGGTAAGGCTGTATCATGCTCAGTCCTTGTCAGTATACTCACGTGTTATTTTATGACAGCAGACTGAGTTCAGATGAGCTTGAAACGATCTCTTCAGCTAGTCTGAGCTGTATGACTGATTACTTGAACTGTTTTATGGGGTTCGTAAGGCTACAGTCCATTCTACGTACCTGTGTTGGAAGTGCAATGATATCTCTAGGGCTTCATTTCTATTCATGAACAAGGCAATTAGGCTGCACAAGAGTAACTGAATAGGTAGGTCACTCTATCTACTCCTTCTCAGTTTCTGTCTTATCTTCCACCTTCTTGTTAAAGTTTATGGGTCAGAACTTGCAGATGTTTTGACAATGGCCATTGAGAATTCGAGTGTTGTTTAACGGCAAGGTATAGGGTAACCCCATTGTCACGGGATAATTGTCATCAGCAATTGAATATATATATTTATTCTTGTCCAGTTTTCTTTGTAATTGTTTATTGCTTATATATGGGATTCACAGATGAACTCACCTCGCAACGAGTGTTCGGTGACGGCCTCTGTATCGACTCTTCTCCTCATTCTTAATATACCTCCATACCTACCTATGCTTTGTCTGTACTACACATGACGAAAAAAGACGCCCATGATAGCGAATACTTAGTACTAGTCACCACACCAAGGATGGAACGAACGGCACAAGCACAAACTCATGACCATAAGTGATAGGTTCATTCCATTTTTATTGATTCTAGTAATACAAATAAATCCGCATCGTCATTTTCGGTCACGAGGTCATCATATTGAACACTAGATCTTCAAAGCCATGACCCCTTATGTAATCCAATAAGAGTTCGGCACGCGGTCTGGGTCATTCAGAGCCCAAGAACCAACCACCTGTCGTCATTGCATTCACCCACGATACAACATAAGCCCAGTTAATCAATAACTGCATATCCCACAAAATCTCCCCCTCGTCGCGTGAAAAAAAGAAGAAGAAAGAGGGACAGAAACTCACTCACCCAAGCAGGAAAAAAAAAGCGAAAACTGTCCTCTATTCTTTACTTGACGGAACACGGGTTCTAAATCGACCAGAACAGGATACTCGGACGAAGCTGGTTGGGCTCCATACTTGCGACGTTAAAAGTGTACATACAGTGGTCGCCAGGCAGCGACCGCTTCTGTCCTTACTTAAAGAAGAAGAAGCGAGAATACGACGTCGAACCGAACGAAGGGGGAGAAAACATACAGAAAACCATCACAAGCCAATAACTTTGGGCTCATCTCGTTGCATACCAGACCAAAGTCACAATATCATTGCGACAAAGCATACCTACTATTACTCGTAATCCCGATACCTGCCGCGCGACAATCAACCACTACCCCCCTTGTCAATAACGACCCCGCGATACACCATCAACCATGTCATCCTTCATCGTCAAGCTCTGGGAAGATATCTTCACCCCGGGCCCGACGCCCACCATCCTCAAGGCTGCCAACGCCTCCTTCGCCGCCCTGCAAACCGTCCTCTTCTTCCTCCTGCTGGCCACATACAATATCCACTGCGTCATCCTCTCCATCCTATGCGGCGGTCTGTGGTGGAGCGTGAATTGGTTCGCTGCAGAGCTGGCCATCGCCCAGCGCGAGCAACGCGAAAAGGAGGAGAAGGAGATGCAACAGCAGAAGCAAGCATCGGGAAATGATGACAGCGACGATAGCGAAACCGAAGTCGAGACACCGGCCCCGAGTAAGGCACCTCCAGTGATTTCCGAGGTTGCTACAACCTCCGATGTCGCCGCTGCTGCTGGACTCGAGCCTCTCGAGTCAAAGGGTGAGGTGAAGCAGCGTGGTGGTACAACAGGGACACAATCGGGTGTCAGCACCGAGGATGAGTGGGAGAAGGTCTCGGAGGCCGAGAACGAGAAGGATAAATAGAAGAGTGCATGTCTTGATCGAAGCACACGGCGATATCTATTCACGACTATATTCATTCGATAGTATTGGGGTTTTAGCGGTAGAGGAGTAGGAGGCAGCATCGGAGTTATTAAGGATACCCCTTGTGATATCTTTTCTTCGTGACTTGTATATGAACAGCGTGATTGAAATATCTCAACGACTGAAAAATCCCCATCAAAAAGGGGTTCGACCAGGTTTTACATATCATTTATATCGTCATTTTCAAATCTTCTAGAATCAAGCATCCAATCCTGCATATGACCTCATGTAATACAAAATCTACATTCACCCTGACCGGCGCCAACACCACTACCATCCAGACCGGCATATAAACAAACAAAATTGATAATACAAGACAGCTGTAGTCTAAACACACCCGTCACATAACCTTCAGTTTTCGGGTTACGTACGCCGCAACTACACTGCTCATGGCTCCAATGAACAAACACACCGCAATCGCATTCGGACCATCTGGATCAGGCTGCTTCTTGGCGTCGTCGGCTAGTTCAGGACTTTTACCAGGTTCAAGGATGGCAAATACAATGGTCGAGATGAATGTGCCTACAAACTGCGGCAGGGTAGTGTAGATGTTGAGGATACCAAAGTAGATACCCGACAACTCGCCTGTGGAAGCTGTAGAAGGTAGATCGACCTCTGAACCATGATCCAGGTGTAAAGGCGCATCATCATGGCTGACCTCTGAAAGCTCGATGTCTGGTTCGTCTGAGATACGGCGATAGGTACCGTCCGCCCCCGTCTCTCCGCTCATCTTGTTGACCTCAACGCCAAGGAAGGCACTTGGAGCCCACATAGCCAATGTCCACGGTCTGAATACTTCTGTCAACAACACACATTGGTTTTGGATATCGGTCAAACTTACATGCCACAGAGACACACCAAGACCGTTGCAAACCGGAAGCTGGTTGCAAAAGGCGCCAAAGCCATAGAAGCAGCAAACATCAAGTGCCCAAATACCCAGGCTGTCAATAGATCGGGCTTCACCTTGTTGAAGCGTGTCAAAAGGCCTGCAATGGCCTGAGGAGGTCGATGGGTAAAAGCATTGTCCTCTGGTGATTGAATGAACATGGGCAAAATCCAGGCACCCGCGAATGTGATTAAGGAGTACATGACCAGCGCAGTACTTCCTATGCGGCCAATCGCACCCAAAGTATCCTCGGATTTTCTGGCATCAGCAGGCACATCGTAGCGAAAGTACGTCTCGCCCACCCATGTGGTGCTGTAGAAAAGAAATGGAAACCAACCGATCCAAGCCCAGAACTGTGCCCAGCAGATAGCCTGTATCCGAGGGGGCAAGTTGAGCAGTGTCGACCAGATCTGGCGAAAGACCTTGAAGCGGCCCTCATGCTTGGCAGGTTTTGAGGTCAACAGTACGCGTTCTGTGACAGCCCAACACGTGAGCGCCGTTGAGCCCAGAAGAGCAACCGTTGAGATGACGGTAAGCTGCTTAAATTGGGTATCGCCCAGTGTTTTCCCAAAAATGCTTACAAGATCTACAGCCCCAGCCCCATATGCAATCATATGGCCAATGGAGGACATGCGGCTTGCTGTGGAAACATACGTTAACTTTACACACACTTCATACAAAGGTACATTGACTTACACCAAGCCGCTCCTGATTGTTGCTTCTCAATCGGTAAAGTATCCACGATCAGACTTTTTGAACATGACATCACTGGAGTTCTGTTAGCTCTGGCCAGTCAATCTTACGAAACCGAACCATACCAGCATTGATGGCGAAATCGACAACATAGATGGCTAATACAGCCAGTACTATCGTGGGTCGCTTCGCAGCCTTCTCATCGGTTATAAAAAAACCGACAATCTCACGCGTGAAACCTAAAATCAAAAGGCTAATAGCAACAATAATGGAGCCAATAACCATCAACGGTCTTCGACGTCCCCATTTGGACTTGCTTTCGTCGGCAATGACGCCCACAACAGGTTGAACTACAAGACCTGATAAAGGGCCAGCAATCCATACCAGCGAAGTATTGCTTTTGGTTAGACCAAGGTTGAGAAGATACGGCGTGCAATCTGACGAACTCTTAGCAACGCGCATTACGATGTCATGCTGTAATCGAACACATACATGTCATTTCAATACCCCATGTGAAACTAAACGCGTGAGTATTAGAGAACAGATCGTCTGCCATTGTGTAAACTCGACTCGTAGGGGTAAACGTACGTTATACCAATAGTGACGAAACTCAATAGAATCATGCGCACTGCTTCAGAGTTACCCCTGATAGCAGGTTGTCCTGACCAGGTGGCCATATTGGACGAATTGCGCTCTCGACGTAAATAGCTATAGCTGTCTGCGCTGCCTCGCTCTGGACTGTTATGTTCGGAAGAGACTCGTGGAGGATGGCTGCCGTGAGCCTCGGCGCTTGTCGAAGAGGGAGTTTGAATGGGTGATGAAGGACCTCGAGAGGAGTACGGTGCGTCAATGGATACGGCAGAAGCCGAAGGAGATATCGAAGGTGTCGGTAGAGGCGAAATCGACGACGAAGGTGAAGTGGAGCGGACACCTGGTACGGACGGGACAACGAGTCGAGTATTAGACTGAGTATGAGAAAGAGATGGATTCTGGTGACGATAATGCTGCTGTGAATACGACCGTGAGCCTTGATCCTGCTGATTGTCAAATTGAGATTGAAGCTCAGCCTCGTTGTGGTTGGAGTCACGGAAATTAAATTGCGGCCGTTCTTGTTCAAGTTCCTGATGACGATGATGCTGATGCCGTTGCTGTTGCGGGTACTCGCGATCGATTGCCTGCTCTTCTAGCGAGCTTGTCGCGGGCATGGCGTGTAATGTGGGTCATGGAACGCAGGGAATGGCGCCTTTGAAAAGAGTTGACGGTACCTTTATGCGAAGCTTTCTGATCTGCCAGGGGTAGAAGTCAAGCGAGAGACTTGGCAGTATGTGCGAGTGGCATTTGGAACATGCCTAAGTTAAACAGCAGAGTACGGAAAGGGAAGAGAAGCCAGTCTTGCAGCTGACGGTTGATCTGCGCTAACAGCTCGAAGTACTACCTAGGTAAGTAAGCAGTCATAATGTAGGTAGGTAGGTACGATCCAGCAAGGTGAGTGCTCCCTAGGTTCTTTCTAGGTAATTCTAGGTTACTGCAAGGGCGGGGGATCGGGGGAAGCTTGGATGGGGCAGTGGGTTATAATGGGGACCTTCCCCCTAGCTTCACCTGGACCTTAGTATAAAATCACATGTTAATGTTAGATTGAATGATATACGTTACCTGGTAGTTTTCTATTGTTAAACAAATCTCCTTAGAAGGAATCTCACAGACCGTTTAACTCAGTCGAAATCGATCGTCATTTTACTATTCATTTCAAAAGAGGCTTGACAAAGTTTAATTTAGTCATGTATTCCTGGTATTTCATTTGATAATCAACGAATCTTTCTCAAGTCTCTCTCCTCTACTAACACAAGCAGCAAAACATTCATAGCAGTGCGAGCCCTGCCCGCATAACTTCCCCTTTGTTCCTGCATCCTCCGAAATCTTACATACGCTGTTGGTATTTTGTTCTGAACGCCGGGCTCCCTCCATTGAAATAACCGTCCTCGAGCCGTGCCTCTTTCCATCCCATGGCTCCGACCCTTCCCCCGAGGACAATGAGAAAAGCTAATACAAAATTACAAGTCCAAACAAATGAAAGCTGAATCGATTAACCCATGGCCAAATGTCAAGTTCCAGAATAAACGGGAGCCAACATCAAAGGAAAGGCAAGAAAGAGAAGTCGTGAAAGAAAAAGGCTAAAGGTGCAAGTAAACAGGGACAACTTCCATGACCGAATTGCCCTCTTTTTTGGTGTAGGTCCAATTGCGTATCCGTGAAATAAACGCCCAAGCTCCGATTTTAAATCCTGCTGTGGGTTTGATGCGTGGCATAGTTCAATCGTCGAAAATAAAGCTGGTCGAGGAGTCAACGTTTTGTGTTGAGGCTTTAATCACACGTAAACTATGTTTATGAATCAGCAAGCCTGGCAAAGTGCTTGGACCAGATCCAGCCGACTCGGTCGTCTGGATCATCCTGGTTCTTCGCCAACCAGAGCTCTCCTTTCTCACCAAGCACATCGAAGATCTAGACAAGGAGTCAGAGTCTGCGCATCAAGCTTCATTTGTTGAGCAAGTTTACTTACCTCGCCAGCTTGATATACCAAGTACGGGTAGCCAGCTTCGTGCTTTGTCGTAGCAATATTGAATTCAAAGAGGGATGCAGCCAGCCAGAGTACATTATACCCATCGTCTACCGGCCCGCGCTCCCGGGAGGAGGCTCGGGAGGAACGAGCACTGTCCTCTGGTCCATCAGCTGGCGGCAATGCTGAGTGGAAAAGCCCCGAGAATCGTCGGCTCTCCTGAGATTGAGACTGGTTATGAGAGCTATAGGTGGTCTGCGAGTCTCGAAGTTGCTGTGTAGCGGATTCTGAACTCTGGCGTGGAACTCCACCAGAGTCGAAGCTTCGTCCTGTGCTTGGTCTCGTGGAGGCGGCGAAAGACCGTGTACTGCCCGCGAGTTCCGGGGATATAGGAGATGCCGTGCCTTGCTGATGGTTGCTGATGCCCGCATAGTGGTCGCGGTAGTAATACTGATGGGGGCTGGGAATATTCCCGGCCGTAATTACAGTCGGCGACGCCGTATAAGAGCCGCTATGACGCTTTGCAAAGTCTGCAGGTGGGAGACTTGGTACCTTCTCGCTGCTCACTGAGTGACCTCGACCCCGTGAATCACTCTCAGATGGACGGGACCGCATCCTAAGAGACGATGATTCGTCGGTACTTCGTGTAGTCGACTGGGAAACACGGCCACGGTACATAGGGTTGAGTATACCGACATTGGATAGCTGTTCTTGAGCATAGGGGAAGTCCCGATTGAATGTTGCCACGACCTCCTTAAGATCCGGCATATCCGAACAGTCACTCAACACCACTTTCATCTTGTCCTTCCAGATGCCATACCAAGTCGTTTGGATGTTGACGAAGTTACCCAGACATATATGGCCCACCTTTTCAGTTAAAGAAGATAATTTTGGAAGCTCTTTCTTGAGAGTGTCATTCAGAGCTTCGTACTGCTCGACCTGCTCATTAAGTTTCGAATCGATGCTCTTGCCTGCACGCTTCAGTTGCTCATAGCGTTCAAAATCGATGCGGCGCTTCTGACGCTTCTTCATCGCTAGTGATGGATTGCCGTAAGCCTTGATGACATGCTCGAATGGCTCAATGACACTCTTCCTAACTTGGGCCAACTACTACTCATCAGTACATGTGTAAAAACAGACTCCCATAGGATTTACTTACATGATCTTCAAGTGCAACCTTTTCGAGATCTCGTATAGAGATATTAAACTGAACCCACTTGCTTTCAAGCTCAGGATAGTTTCCTGGCTGCAGACGCATGACCAGCTCGATGGAAGAGAGATATTGCAAGAACTCATGCACATACGCTGACACTTGCCTGGTATAGAACTCGACATCTCGAAGAACAACTTGTAAGCGTAGGTAATCATCACTGAACTTCTCATTCAGCTTCTGATATTCCGTGTCGTCAGTTTGGCGACCACCTGACGCTTGAAGTTTGTCGACCCTTTTACCGAACGCTCGTGCGAACCCTGCCTTGACATCGGATTCCTTTCGTTTTCTGCCTACAATCTGACCAACCAGTTCAAAGTTTTTCTTCGTCTTGTTGATTTCGATAATGGCATCTTCGAGAAGGCTTTTGGCTTCACTAAGACTTTGATGATCAGGGTGATCCGCAGGAGTGTGGTGCAATAATGTTCCGATAAGGTTGGGATATTTAGTAATCCGTTGCATTGGCTTGATCAAGAGAGAGTCCAGATCCCAAGCAGCTGTCAAGTCTTTTGCAACTTCATTGCATTCGTTGAGCCACACCTTGACAGTAGGATCCATTTGTATGTCGATGAGTCGCTTTGCTGCTCCGTCGCTGTTTCTCAAGAAGCCTTCGTGTGCCAGTTTCATACTCTCCATATTAGCTTTGAAAATAGGCCCAATTAGAACAGAACGATCCTTGGAATCATCGACATCAGCAGGATTGAATTGAGAAGGCTCTGACATCATGGAGCCTTCCCTAGCGAGTGCTGACCGCCGTCCCTGCATGGCGTACACTGCGAGTACCGCCTCCTTGATCTGGGCAAAGAACGCTGTGTGGAACGCGATTATCTCGTCTGTGTTCCGGAAGATGAGCTTTACAGTGTTACCGTCGAGTTTGGGGCAAGCTTCTGCTGTTCCTTTGTAGATCTCTTCTACAATGTTCATATCGCGCACGAAAACCGCCTCCGTGTCGACAAGCTCTTTCAAAATGTTACGACGTTGAGTAAGCCGTTGCCTCTCTTGATCTGTCAGACCCTGCTTGTCATACGTCTCCGAGGCTGCATCCCCATTCAAAGTGGTTGCGTCGGCAAAATACTGATTGCTTGTTGATAGGGAGGCATTATCCATTGACTGAGGCGTTGTCATCATGGGAATGTAATCTTCTGACCCTCGTTCCGAACTGACAAATGTGCTCCCACTTTGTGACTGGTCATAATATACACCAGATGCTCGTTGTGAGTTACATGCAGAACCAGTTGTTGAAGTGGGAATAGGAGGCTCATGATTGGGCGATGGAAAATACGAGAAGCTCTTGCTGGCTCTGTTGGACAGGTATGGAATCGAAAATCCATCTCCAGTGTCTAACTCAGGGAGCTGGTGACTGAGATACGGCGAGCGAGTCGAATCAACAGAAGGGCGGGGCTCTGGTTGACTGTTGCGAACCTCAACAGGTCGATTGATAGGTCGGCTGTTTCTATGAATGGATGTCGTTTCGAATATCGTGACATGACCGTGATCTCCGGAGTCATTTTCGTCGTCGATGTCGGTAAATACTGATGAGCGCACCGCGGGCGACACATCCCCACTGTTAACAGACAAATCTGTCCATGTCGACTGCTGACTGGTTCGATTAGGTGCAGACAAGGCCGGCACCATGAGATTTGTCGTCGACTCGGGGCGCTGGTGTTCATCAAAAGTGTATTGACGTTCGTTATTAGTGTCGATGGATTCACAGGTGGAGGCCCGGTGTGACGAGACTCGATCATCAGATGGCGCCTCTGACCTACAGCCCTTCCTGCTTTCATCGTCCATATCTTCAGTGCAACAGTCAGTGACAGCATCATCGTCATGAGAACGGCGGTATTGTCGCTGGAGTTCACCGTATTCTGACTCAGACTGACAATCTGATTCATAATCAGGTTCGATCCTTGGAAAAGGGACAGTCTGCTGGGGTTCGTCAGCTGGCCGTGAATCGTCGCTTGGCGGTAGAACAGTTATTGTGGTTTCGCAAGGAGATTCAACATTTCGGCGGCTGTCATCTTCGTCAAGGTTGGCACCGAATGCACCAGGAATGGCAAGGTCGTCAGCAACATGGTGTGTGGATGGAGAATCCTCACTTGCGTGAAGCGTTACCGAGGTGGGCTTTGGTTGAATCGGTGAATCAGGGTCATCCTCGAAAGGATAGTGGTACTCCACCCTTGGAGGAGACTCAGGCTTCTGAGTCTGCGGACTTGGCGGCTTGATAATTGTGATAGGAACTTGGAGTGGCGATTGCGCAGACCTTGGAGGAGTCGTCTGAGGTTCGTTATCGAACTCCGTTGTTTCTGATATTGCAGATACTGTGCTCAATGGTCGCTCTGACACATCAACAGGGGGGCTGAGCGCAGGAAAGCTGCCAGGAACGCCGAGGGTGGGGGAATCGAAGTCTTTGGATGGTGGCTCGGCAATAGGTGTTGCCTGAGAGCTTGTAGATAGCATCAGCGAAGCAGGTGGGAGCGACATTGCGATATCCACAGGACTCATCGTTGGATCGTCGATAAACGGCGTGGGCTGTCGGAGCGGATCTGCAGGAATCTGGCCATACGATGCATCATATCCATCTGAGAAAACAGGACCATCTTGCTGGTCAATCGCATTCAATGCGTTTTGTACTTGTATAGCATGAGGAATCTCCTTGCTCAAATCTGGCTCTCGAACAGTTGCTGGCTCTGGTAGTGGTAGGTGGCTTTCTGGCAGAGGTGGGACTGGAGGAATGTCGGAGACGTCTTGCAAGTCTGCACCGCCTGACTCTGAAGTCATGGATGGCGAATGTGCGAGAGAAGAAGTAGCGGCGGCGGCGGCCTTTGCCTCGGCGGCAGCCTCCATCTCCCTCCGCTTTCGGTCTGCTGCCTTTTGCCTTGCTTCAAGCACCTGACTCTCGCGGATGGACTTGGTATAAGCCAGTCGGATATGTTCTCGTCGTTGTTCGAAATCGATTGGCCCTATAGCTATCTTTCCACGACGTGACGATGGTTCGGCAATCTTGGATGGTGGGACAGAGCCCGGATTTGGCGACCTGGCCCTTTCCACTGCTCTCATTCGAGAGCTTGCTGTTGAGGCCACGGAGACGGGTTGACGGGGTCGAGAACTCCTAAGCGGAGGGGAGAGCTTTGGAGGAGGAGCGATGATATTGGCTTGAAGACGGTTGTTATTCGTTGGTGTGACAAGGTTTCGAGGTGCAGCTTTTCGAGTAGCGCCGCTCTGGGTGGGTGTCTTTGCTCTCGTTGGAGTCTTCGCCCTTGTCGTGGTCGGGGTCTTCGCCCTTGTAGTCGGGGTCTTCGCCCTTGTCGTAGTCGTAGGAGTCTCTGCCCTCGATGTACGGCCATTAACCTGCGGTCTTTTTAGATTAGGAGAATTTGAACGTGTCGACGGTGCCGAATCGCTTGAATTATTCAGCTTCTTGACAGAACGTGGTAGCTTGGAAGTAGATCCAGTTCCAGCTCCAGCTCCAGCTGTATTAGTGGTGGTTGGCTTGCGAGATGGCGTTTTCCAGGAAGCCGGAGGAACCGAAGGCGACTTGGGTATATCGCTATGCGACCGCGCGTGGCCTTTGTGACGCGGAGCTTGAGCCGGTTCACTGCTGTTATCATCGCCGTTGAGGCTACGGTACCAAATATCTGGAGAAATAAGGTCGGCGACATCTGGTGGGTCAGATAGGCTTCTTTGATGGCTGAACGGATTGTACAAGCTCGATTCAGACGTCCTCCTTGGGCGGACGCCCTCAATGCCATAGCCAAGGGCTGGAAAATTGTGCTGCTCGGGAAGAATCTCGCCGAACAATAGGCCTTGAGAACGCGAAGGTGTAGGGGAGATGGAAGACGAAGTCGATTGTTGTGGTGGAGACTCGGGTGCCAAGTTGGAAGTAGACTTAGAGGCATTTGAGTTCCCGCTAACCGCATTTCGCGGTTTCCCTATACGACTTGCAAAAGATTGGGAATTGCTCGAGACCTGGTCCTCGGCGACATATCTTGATCTCTGAGAACGGGCTGAAGAGGATGTTGTTTGTTTGCTAAAATTGCTGCTGCCGTCACGCAAAGCTGAGTACCCCGTTCCACCATTTCGCGGTTGTAGACTGGCACCTTCATGCCTAGCCTTAGCTGCAGCTCCCATATGCGCTGGAGCACGGGGGATCGAGGAAGGTGTAGACCCGTTTTGATCGAACCGCTTTTTCAAATCTCTCACGCTGGGGTGAGTTCCTGTAGGTTTATACCCTGGAAGGGAAGGTCTGTTGTCAACGGGATTTGACGCTGAACGCATGTTCTCATGTGTTTTAGAAATGACAGGATGTTTCGGTGTAGAGCCATTACCGTTGGAGCGCAACGACGGACGCGGGGCCGCAGCGGCCACAGAATGGGACTCTGTATTATTTTGGTTTATTGCCCGATAGCTCTTGTAGAAATCGTCGGGATTTACGGGGTCGAAGGCATGATGGGCACCCGCGGGAAGGGAGTTGTGGTCGCCGGCTTGAGGCACAGGAGCGTGGGAGTAGATGCTGCTGTGGTCGAAATGGGATGCAGGAGCAGCAGAATGAGAAGAATCTGGGAAGTGATGACGGTGGTTGCTCGGCACCTGGTCGTGAAGGTAGGCTTGGGGTATAGAATCGTTCTCGCGGTCGATGCGGCGGTCGTAGTCGTGATCGTGAGAATGTTGGTGCCTGTGGTGAGGCTCGAGATTGGGGTTTCGGAAGCCAGAATCTACGTCCTGTATGTCGGCTTGGAGGCCCGCGTGAAGGGCCATGTCCATGTCGTGGTCCATGGTGGCCTGAGCATCGGTCAGGCTCGTCGAGCGGAGCGACTGGTTGGGGGACTATAGACCCATGCAGCGAGCATCGATGCGTTGGCGTTTAGAGGGTGCGGGCGTTGGCGAGAGGCACACTCGATAGGTGTGGAAGTGTGCAGCGCTGTGCGGTGCGGTGCGGTGCAGTGCTATGCTGTAGTCTAGATAGAGGATGTAGAGACTAACCACCAGGGGTGGAAGAATGTTAATGGCTCTCACAGGCTCAGGACTGCGGGAGCCATCCGTGGACGAGTGAGCTTTGAGGCTTGAGCGACAAGATGGGGCACCCGGTCCCTGGTTTGAATGTTAGGTTAGGGGACGGGAGGGAGTGGACACTCTCTGGTGGAATCAACCGTTCCGAGTCGTCGTTGCAATTGCAGACCAACTTGCCTACGGACTTTTTGAGGATGGATGCAACGGTGACGGAGGTGCTTAAGAGATAGTGAGCTGCAATGCAGGCTTACAGTGAAATGAGGAGTGGATGAAGCTGCATGTATGTGCGTTCAAATTGGATGCGAAGAGAATTATCTGACAGCTGGAGCCTCCACTGAAGATCCAATGGACCAGACAACAAATAGAGCACAGAGCTCAGGGCACAACAACAGCCAGCACAGAGCAAGCGGGTCGTCTTGAGGCTCGAGTGTGGATGATCCCTGGACAGGGAGAAATAGGGGTCTAACGGATGGAATTGCTTCACAAGAGGAAGACGTTCGCACGAGAAGGAGGACGAGAAGACAGAACGACGATATGGCAAAAAGGTAGCAATATCGAAGTTGGAAACAAGACCAATGAATTTTTGGTGCAGGGATCGGAAGAAGGAAAACTGGGATGGATATCTCGAGAGGTACAAAACGGCAGGGCAGTTTTGATTCTACTGTTTGGATGGGCCTCTCCACTGCTACAGGACCTTCAGTACTAAAACTCTAGCGTTGCGGCGTAGACTCGAGAGTATGGGGCGGCAACTTTCTCGGTGGAGCTTGACCTGGAGCACGCGGCGGATCTTTGATTACTGGAGCGTCTGTAGATCCAAGCATCCATCCATCCATAGGTATCAATTAAGAAAATACGTACTGTACATATACAGTAACTACCTAGGTAGGTAACTACTGTACTGTAATTGCAGGCGCAGAACGACCTTGGTCTGCATAAATGATTCTGCATGTTGCAGTTCGTAGCAGCCGTTGCAGAATCCCTTAGGTCGAGAGTGAGACCGTTTAATGAACCCAAGTGGCCAGTCTAAAGAAACTTTGGAAAACTATATTTGCACTTACAGCCCAATGACGGATACAATTCCAAGATTCTGCAGGTGTGTGTGTGCGCGCGCGCGCGTGTGTGCTTTTTCTTATGCTTGCTTCTTGTATGACTTTTGTGCCAGGCAATTGACGGGAGTAACTTGAAATTATTCGTGCCTTGACGAGTCGGAACATTCAGTGTTTCTCCTTTGCGCGCCAATTCCCGAGTCGTCCTGGTCCTAGGCACTTGACTGTACAAGAAGAGATCTACCCATGTTACCATGATCCTTGTCCATGTTCCAAGCTTCGAGACCATTCGTTTCTTGTTAGCGGATGAGCCTGCGACATTGGTCTTAAAACATGCCCAGACGCCAGTGAGTGGTCCAGCCATAAATAAATAAATAAACAGGGGAAAAAATAAACATGATGTTTTCTTTCTTTCTCAAGTTGAAACCAAATCAAGAGGGAAAAAGGAAGAAGAAAGGGATCGAAGGTTTGATTTACTTCTATTACATCTTCTCCTTGAAGCATCAGGGGATCCAACCAAATGCCTTGTGTTGTGTTGTGTGTTTTTTTGTTGTGGCTACCTAGCCTTGCAATCCACGAATCGTTTCGTGTGGCAGCAGCCTCAATTCCATCCGCTTTGGCAATTTGGTTCGTATTGACATTTGCTGTAATTGCGATAACCGCCAGACGATTCACCATTCCCCAGAAATCTTGAGACTCTGAGCCCCTTGAGCTAAAGGGAAATACAAAATTTAACTTTCCTAGGCTATCGGCCTGTTTATTGTTTGGTGTATTGAGCGGTTGTTTCGCCAATCTTTTACATCCAATCCATCCATCTATTAATATTTAATAAGGGGATCCCCGCCCAGGATCACGCACGCTGTAGCCAACGTGCAGTGACTTCCTTCCTTCCTCCATACCAAGGGGAAACAAATGGTTGATTGCCTTGTGGCTAGCACCCACTTAATGTTACTCAATTCGTTTATCAGTCTTTCATTCCTGGTGCTGTGCTTCTTCATTCTCGCCTCTTTCTCTTACTCATTTCCTTTTGCATCTTTGTACGAGCGTCATCTGCCCAAGGTGTGACCGAGAGAACCAGGTTAATTGTGATGAAGGAGAATGAACTACAATATAACGTCAATTTCGTCATTGGAAAATGGACTGTTGTTCGTTGCCTTGATCTTCCATGATCGCCATACTCCAAAAATATATGGTGCAACAACTTGGCTATAAAATGGATCCTGTGGGTTTCTTGCTCTGAAGGCTGAACGCTGACAAGAAAATGCTCCACTGATGACACTTTATTTCCCGAGCGAGGGATGATCAGGAAATATCTGCATCTGGTCTTTTTATTGCTTTTGTTGTATTATGTACATACGTACTTCCAGATTCCAGACAATATCGTTGCAGATCTGGGGTCCCTTGCCAATTCTGTCAACCACATTAGCCGATCACACCATCCCATCCCATCCCATACCATCCCATACAGATAACATCTTGTCTCTCATCCATCACTTTTACTCGAGCAAGATTGCACATGTTTTCTCCGTACTTCCCGTTCCTGCATTGTAGTACCGTGTGCAATGCTGTCCCTTGACAAGCACGTACATACCTGGGTACATTATCCCGTCTGCAGGACAAGCGTTGTTCCAATCCACATGAGATCATCTCTAATCTTCCCGAGTCACCTTTCCCACCTACAGTACATATTGTGTCAGGTGCTGGTGCATGTCCATCAGGTTTCTGTGCTTCCCTTGCGTTGTACCTGCGCAAGCGGGTAAATGTAATCCACTTTCTGTGCCGGGGTCCGCGGTGGAAAAGATGACGGATTCCCAAGACTAATTACTAGGTAATACTCAGTAACCAAAAGGCCAGATAGAGCTTCATGTCTCTTTCGAAATACGAGTTTGGTCTACCTGATAAACTGGAGATGCAAAAAAAGCAAGCCGTTTACAGAATGGCATCAGCAATTGGGCACGACTGCATGAAGAAATCTTCGTTTATCATCGAATAGGATAGCCTGCTCTTTCTTTTTTTTTGTGGTGTCTTTTATAGTTTGATGGGAAGGACGCTTGGACACCAACTATTTCCATCCCCTGGAATCGGCCGGACGCTACTGTTGCATTATACCATACCTGGTTAGACCAGACACAGCCACAGAAGATCAGCAGCCACATCTTGAATACTACACACATCGTGGCTCGCGATAATTCACCTTCAACTGCTCTTCTTCAACATACAAGACGCGAAATGAGCGGCTCACAAATCTTTCGAAATAATGGCTTTCAAGACAAAACGGAGGTTTGAAGCTTTCGACGCGTCAAGTGACCGAAAACGAGCCAGAACATCAGGCGATACGCCTGTGAAACGCGACCTCTTGGAGCGTTGCTACAATAAAGTCACTACACTAAGGGAATATATCCTTCTTAAGCTGCCACAGGGCTCTCGTCTTCGACGGAAGAAGGTTGCACATGTTGGTGAGGGAGAAAATGTCGGAGAGATAGAAAGAACTTTGTCACGATTACTCGATACATCACTTGTTTGTTTTGCCGACCAGCAGAGTGCCAGTGATGATATACGATGGAAGCAATGGCTTGTATTCTCACAGAGGGAGGACGAATCCTATGTTAGTCTATCAGACGGTATTGCAGGGTCTGTGTTTTCTCAAAGTGAGGTTAGTATCGCATTTCCCTGTGGTGGGCGATCACTAACTTGATCACTTAGATTGTTGATTTCGTCGTATGGTTGCTCTTTTCTAGAGAAATCCCAGCTGGGCGACGGCCCAAACACATACTATGCGACGGCTTCAGAAAATCAGCCGGCCCAAATGACCACGGAACGACCAATATCCCCGGTCTATTCAGCCTCTACCCTAATTCTCATGTAAAGACACTCAGGGAAGCCCCCTGGCCACAGCTACTGGCTCTCCTTGGCAAAGCTGGCGAGGAGATCATGATCGGTCTCCTCGTCGATGCGTCAATCTATGTAGCTGTTGAAGCTGGCTTCAATAATTACCACCAATTGACAGGTAAGATTTGCATGCTTCGCGCCTTACTAGTCTGACTTTCGTAGGTGTACCTCTTGCAGAGCTTGACCTCCCTGGTGGGAACGTATCATTGACCAAGGGATCAGCGTGTGAAGTACGTAAACCAGGAGATATAACATTGGTGAGAAGCAGGATATTCTATGCCAAGCCCTCTCTTACGGCGCACGGTACTATCCAGGCCGGCTACAAACATATTCGTAAGTCTTGTGAAGGCATGTGATCATTCCGGACATTGACAAGGCCAGATGCGTTGAACCGATATCACAGACCCCCCGAACTTGCCGATTTGGATGCTGCACGTCAAGGTGTAATCAAGGTCATGATGTACATGTTTCCTCGTCAATTCGGACTACACAACGTCTTTACCTCTCAAGTTGACCCCACCAAGACTTCGCAAAAGTTCCAGGACTATACGTTAAGAGAAGAGGAAATTGCTCCTGCCTTCCAGGCCAAACTAGGAGACACTGCACCAAAAACACCGAAAATACCTAAGCGGCTCCGTGGCGAAGTTGAGCAACTCGTGAGGCGTCTACAAATTCTCCATAGCCGATGCTCTTATACCGAGCTGCTCAGACATTACTGCCCTTGCGTCTTTGATAGATCATCGCGGAGCCGGAAGCCGAGGGTCAAGAAGGTCCCCATACTATCACGGAAGCCAAAATCTTCGCAACATCCATTCCCTCGATCAACCCATAAATGCGCATCATCCCAGATGTATCCAGGAGCAGTAACTTCAGGCACACAGGTACAATCACTGCCGAAGCACGATTCTCTCGTTGAACTGGCCACGACATCGTTTCAAGTTTCATCGTTCTGTCAAGCAGTCTTGTCCAAAATCATCCCAGATAGCTTCTGGGGAGACAAGAACGTTAGAAAACACAATAAATCAACTGTGATGCGAAGTGTTGACCACTTCGTCAAGCTCAGGCGCTTTGAAACTATGTCGTTACACGAAATTACGCAGGACCTGAAGGTCAGTGTTTGTAGAGATTGAACAGGACAATAGCTAACAATTCATCAGATTACAGAGATCTCTTGGCTTCAGCCTCATAATTCTGGTGGCCAGAAACCAAGCAAAACGGACACCGAGAAGCGTCTTGAAATCTTCCACGAATTTCTTTATTTTGTCTTTGATTCACTTTTGATACCCTTAATCCGCAACAACTTTTATGTCACTGAATCCAATACCCATCGCTATCGAGTTTTCTACTTCCGTCACGAAGTATGGCGACAAATTGCAGAGCCTGCCATGACAGATCTGAGAACCGACATGTTTGAGGAGGTAAAATTGGATGAGGCGCTGCAAATACTACAAAGTCGGCAGCTGGGCTCCAGCCAGATTCGATTGTTGCCCAAAGGCAACAAACTACGCCCCATCATGAACCTGCGACGAAGAGCTATGACTCGGGGACCGTCCAGGAATCTTGGTCGCAGCATCAACACTGTTCTGGGGCCTATCCACTCGCTCTTGAAATTGGAAAAGGTATGACCACAAAGTATTCTGCATATAAGTTCAAGCTAATCGCGAAATCAGAGAATCAATCCTTCAAAACTGGGCTCCACGATGTTCTCAGTTGGCGACATTTACACCCGGCTTAAGGCCTTCAAAGAAACGCTGAGTCCTGGCCACGGCAAGTTGTACTTTGTCAAGGCTGATGTCAAGGCTGCTTTCGATACTATTCCACAGGCAGCAGTCGTCGAGCTTATGAAATCCGTGCCCAGCCAAACCAAGTACACCGTCATGAAGCACGTAGAGGTCAAGCCAGGCGAACGAGCGGTAATAGACGACGACAAGTATTCATCCAAAGCCAACAGGCGATGGCATGCCACCGCTCTGAGCGAGAGTGAGAACCCATCATTTGCAGCTCGTCTCGAACATGATTTGGCACCAAAAAAGAAGAACACTGTCTTTGTGGATAGCGCTTTACGCAGGACCGAGAATGTTGGAGAGCTCATGCGTCTCCTAAAGCAGCATGTTGAACAGAATCTTGTCAAGGTGGGAAAGAAATACTATAGGCAGAAACTCGGCATTCCTCAAGGGTCGGTTTTGTCCTCATTCCTGTGCAACTACTTTTACGCCGACCTCGAGGCCAAGCATTTGGGATTTCTGGATTCACCAGACTGCCTCCTTTTGCGCCTTATTGACGATTTTCTCCTGGTCACTTTGGACCAGAGCAAGGCAGTCAATTTTGTGAACGCCATGCATGGCGGCTTTCCA
>JABFFG010000460.1:0-26169 GCA_013623685.1 Fusarium transvaalense
CACCCCCCCCCGTCCAATCCTAGTAGGACTACTCTCTCCTCTGTAACACCACTGGCTATCACTTCAAGAACAAAAAGGACGGTAAGGCCGGGCAGGAGCACAAGATTCTGAGGCTACTACTACTATCCATACCTACAGCCTTCCTTCCAACATGCCCGACATGCAGTAAATGAGGGGGTTCAAATACATTCATGGTCATTTCCAACCTCGACATTCATTTCAACCTACCTACAAAGTCAATTCTTAGCTGCAGCTTAAATGAATTCTTCAACGGCAAACGCCCGCCAAAGGCGTATTATACAATTATCCCAGCAATGGGGCTTCTCTCTTCCACCCAACGCTCCAGCACCTCTTAGCCGACCAGCTCACCCAACATCTTTTCGAACACATGGCGACGATGAAGTCGCTGAGGGTCTTCTGCAAAGGCGATCCGCTGAAGTGGCTCAATTGCGACCTAAGAGTGGCCTCTCACGAGCCTTCTCATCCAGCAATCTGAAAAAGGGCAAGCACTGGGATACGAAAGAGATATTGAATGTCTTGAATTCTTGGGTCGATAGTTCAGGCTCGCCCGGTGTTGCCGAGGCTCTGATTGCAAAATTGGCCGCTGCAGGCGTTGATCTTAGTGGTATGCAAACACAAAAACAGGGCATACTAAACAGGCGGAAAAGCGTTGAAAACGGCCTCGATCGCACTCGCCTACTCAAGTCCGCCATCGAACGAGATCAGCATGACATGGTCCATGTTCTCATACCGCATGCCGACCCCCTGACCCTCGACATTTGCCTTCCAGCGGCTGTGAGAACACGGAATCCACGAATTGTCGAGACTTTGTTAAGGTACGGAGCAAGCGCGTCAGCAACTGCAGAAGGACAAGATGAATTCCGCAAAGCTTGCGCTGCCCCAGCCCTGTCAGAGATCGCCTCACTTATTCTAAGATCCGACGGACGACCTTCGGAAATATGTGTATCACAAGCGCTAACCGATGCTACGAGAACACAATGTTTCGATACTGTTTTGCACCTGAGTCGTTCTACAGCAGACTGCAACTATAACAATGCCGAGGCACTCAAGATCGCTATTAACAACGAGCGAAGAGATATAGCCATGGCCATTGCGACAGGAAACAAGCCGCCCCAGAACCCTGGCCTCGCCGAGGCTTTCCAGCAGCTCATGGAGAATACGAATATGAGTCTCAAGTCAAAACTCGACTTTGCCGAGCTATTGCTTTGCTGCGGTGCTCAAGGACCCATACTAGAGCGGTCGCTTGAAATGGCTTGCGACTCACAATTCTTTGAAATGGCCGACCTTTTGGCTCGCTATGGTGCGTCAATAGAACATAATGATGCTTCCGCTCTGAAGGCTGCAATATCGAAAGGACAGGTCAACCTTGTGAGCTCTCTCCTCAACGGATCTTCCAAAATCGATCCTACACTGGCATCAAGCTGCGTCCCTCTGATCCCTCAACAAGCGGACCCGGGGATGCGACAGGCATTGCTTTATTCATTGTTGAAGAGAGGCGCCAATGGACCTGTTCTTGATGACTGTCTTATTCACGCTGCCAAATCTGGTGATGTCCAGTCGGTTGAGCTTCTCCTTAATCCCCATTTCCGCGAACCACCGAGCGAACAACCAAACGGCCACGGAAAACCGCGCATTAGTAACCGCCACGCTGTTGCATCGCCCGATCACCAGAGGGGAGAAGCCTTGCGCTATGCGATTTCGGCAGGAAATGCAGACATGGCTACCAAGATCCTTGCCGCGAGACCTTCGAATGAGACACTTACCACGATATTCCCCTTGGTCAAGAGTCTTCCCAGCTCAGAACGGTATCGTATGGTTGAGCTGTTTTTGAGGGGAGCGATGACCGGTCCTGCATTGCATATTGCTCTGCAAGACGCAATCAGCGAGGATCCCTCTCAGAGAGACGATGCGCTTATTCATCTTTTACTCAAGTACGGAGCGGATATCAATTACGATGAAGGTGTTGGACTTCATAACATCATTGATCAGATGGACCTCGAGTTGTTCAATACGTTGATGCAAAATGCATCACCCCCAACAGCAGCGGCGCGTCTCGCTGATGTCATGAAGATTGACAATCGTCAAATGCGATACGAGATGTTGTCAGTGCTGTTCAAAGCGCGGGCGAGTGTTGGTGTACAGCAGGTGGTAGACGTATTATCCACGGCTCTTGAAGAAAGGCCTGTAGATATGCCTCTACTTCACCTTATTTTGCAACAGGGAAAAGCAGACATAAATGGACGCAGAGGACAGATTCTGCAAAAGGCGACACAGAACCCTGACCACAAGGTCCTCGACCTGATCCTTGGTCTAGGCAAACACGGCCCAGACACGATAACCCATTGTCTTGATAGTTTGGCACCTCTTCCGCCGACCGAGAGCAAGGCATGCAAGCTTGGCGTGATTATAGCAAAGTCCCAAAAGAAGCTCAACTTGGACAATGTCTTGGTGCAGGAAGTCCAGGTTCTTGTTCAGGATGAGACAGGCCAGGCCTCTTTCTCAGTGCTGCAAAAGCTTCTCGACCTTGGTGCAGACCCAAACGCTTACAAAGCCAGAGCACTGTGCTCTGCCGTTTTTGCCGCTCAGGAAAATGTAGTTGATGCCCTGTTCGGCTGCCAGAAGCGACCGACACCGGCATCCCTAGCTGCGGCGCTTCCTCAAGCCTTGAAGATCGCGGATCCGATGAATCGGTTGGCTTTTACGAAAACCATAGTGGAAGCCGGAGCCCCGCCTCGGGAAGTCAACAGAGCTTTGATTCATGCCATCAACCACTTCATTTCAGATATTGCTCTGATTGGTGCTTTGGCCGGATCTGCAGATGCCTCTGATGGGGAGGCTCTCGCACTGGCCGTTTCCAAAGAGGCCCCTGAAATCCTCGATCTGCTGCTTTCTCGCATCAAGCATTCTCCTGAGAGCAGAGATTCTTGTCTGGAGAAAGCAATGAAGATCAGTGACTGGACATGCAGGCTTCATATCTGTAAACGCTTGGCGAAGGCGGGAGTTACACCTCAAGCCGCATCAAATGCACTTCTTGTCGCAGCGCGAGACGGAGATCTGGAGCTCGGAGACATACTGATTGCTTATGGAGCTAGTATATCAACCAACGGAGGCCAGGCTATCATAGAGGCATGCCGTGGAGGCTCCGTCGAGGTTCTTGATGTACTGCTCAAGTCCAACACCGATACCGAAAAGTCGACTTTGGAGCGAGGTTTCCAGGCGGCCACAGAAGTCGGGGATTTGAACAAGCGAGCGATGATATTTCAGCGCCTGTTGAAGAGAGGAGTCTCTGGAGATGTTGTGGATATCCAGCTTGTTTCTGCTGCGAAGTCTGGCGAGGACGGGCATGAAGTGCTGCGTGTGCTATTGGCGGCAGGCGCGGACCCCAACTTCAACAACGGCGAGGCAGTCGTCGCGGCCACGAGAAGCGCTTTCGTCAGTAGTCTTGAGTTACTTCTGGGCTTGTGGCACGAAGGCGGCAACCAGGTAAGCTGTCACTAGGAGATACTACCAGTGAAAATTATTACTAACATAAATTGTGCAGAAAAAGGCATCTCCCCCGACTTTGATACGAGCTCTGAAGGCCTGCTGGAAACTGAACCAGGACAGCAGGCTAGACATCATCAAAGACTTGATGAAAGCAGGCATGCCGATTGTAGATGAAGTTCACATCGCTTTGAGCAAAGCTATTGGTGAGGATGAGCCAGATGAGCGACTTATCAAGGTCTTGCTTGACTCTGGAGCATCGCCGCTCACGAATGGCTGCTATGCACTAACTCAAGCTGTGCAAGGCGCAAAGGTGTCATCACTCGAACTAATATTGACTTGCGAATTCAGAGAAGAGGACATACTCGCGGCTTTCTCCAGTGGGTTCTCAGATGCTTTGTTTACCACATGGTTCTCTACAAACGGACTTGTAATGGCGAAGATGCTTCTCGCCAAGGGTGCTAAAGGAGAGAGTGTTAGCCGCGCCCTTGTACAGGTCATGAAGGATAGCACGGATGAAACGGAATCTTTGGCTGACGGATTCGTCGAGCTTTTCGTCTCTTATGGTGCTAATGTCGACTTTCAAGATGGGGAGCCCCTTGTCTGTGCGGCTTCAAAGGGTAATGCTTTTTGGACAGAAAGATTGCTTAGTTGCAAACCATCACCGCAAACTCTCACGCTTGCTTTTGAACGAGTCTTTGACACCGCACGATCACCCGAAGAGGTATTGAAGCTTTTCGAGTTATTCTCAGGATATAGGGATGGAGAAGTTGGACTTGATGTCATGACGAGGAGTGCAGGATCCGACCCTATTCTTATCAAGGCCATTTCTCAGTACCCACGATCGGCAGAGCTGTTGCAGGTACTGCTTGATGCTGGTTTCTATCACGACCAGACTACGACATACCGCATTCACGAAAGTGTGGATGAGCCCGAAGAAGTGACGGTCCTGCTTTGGGCAATTGCCCAGCCCCAAAAGAAGGTTAGCTCGGCACTGATCAAGATGCTTATCGAACGCGGTGCCAATGTCAACTTCGAGACAACGATTAGCCGATCCACACCACTCATGCTGGCCATCCAAGCTCGTCGACCAGATATTGTCAAGGAACTTCTCATAGAAGGCGCCAACGTCGATATTACCGATGCTATGGGCCGAACGCCTCTGGCGATGGCAACCGATATTGGAGGCGATCTCTCGACTCGCATGATGGGCAACTTGCTCGCCATTGACCAGTCAAAGGACGATGGATCGCTACACAACGCTGCGAGAGAGCTCAACTTGGCAGCCGTGACAGTTCTCGTTGAACATGGACATCACCCCGACTTCCCTAGTCCACTGCATGATGGGAGGTCTGCACTAGGCGAAGTTTGTCTGCGCGGTGCAGGCGCTTGTTCAGGAAAGCTCACTGCGGATGGAGAAAAGCTTATGCAGAAAGTCATGACCTTTTTGATTGACGCTGGGTCGGACATAAGCTTACAGTCCCACGGGAAATCCTCATTGCTGCTTTGTTTCGAATCTAGTGACCCCCTCGCGACGACCCGAAGCTTCCTAAAGGTGGCCATGTGGAAGGAGATCAACAAGCCATTCAACCACTACTCTGACGGCGAATTTACTTATTCCCCAACTATGTACGTCAAGAAAGTGATGCCCGAGTCCGATACTCAAGAGCAGCTTCTTGCCCTCCTTCGGGCGAACCGTGCAGTGGATGTGTACTACGCCAACTCTGGTGACCAACCTGAAGATGCAGTCGGCTTGCCTAGTGACATGGCTGTCCAGGAACGCGAACGGAAAGCCAGACTACGACGCCTGGCACTTGAGACAGAAGACCACGCGATCGCACTCGCTCGAGCAAAGGAAGTCGCGAGCGTGGAGAGAGAGATATGGAACAACAAGGCTGAGATTGAGGATGCCCGTCGCCGTAGACTTCATAACGAAGACATCAACGCGACACGGCAAAAGGCCGATCTTGAGGAGTCCCTTTTCAATGCTGCACTGAAGAGGCGCCTTTCAGAGCAACACAAGCTGACACAGTCAAGCCTGGAGCGCACAAAGTTGATAGCCGCAGCTGAACTCACAGCTGAAGAAACACGCCAGCAGAAGATGCTTGAATGGGAGTCCACCGTGAACTCCGAGAGGGCAAGCAATGCCCAAGCGCTCAGCAGCTTACGCATCAGCGAACGAGAGGAATTAGACCGAATTGAGAGAGGTGCAGATGACAGAATCAAGAAGAGACTGGAAGCACAAAAGAAGTTGGTTGAAACTCAAGAGAGGCTAGCAAAACGGATAGGAAACGTGCCCGGCGGACCGGATGCCAGGAGGCAGATTGGATTCGTGGAGGAGGTTAACTAACGACTCTGCAACCAAAATGAACATGACTGGCAGGTTAGAAAGGAGTTGGGCGTGTATTTCTTTAAAAATAAGTTTTATACCACTAGTCGTACAATAGCGTACAAGATAAGTTATTAGTTTTGAACAATAGGGATACTTTAGATCAGTCAGAATTCGGTTGATCTTTTCACTTGTCAAGAGCTATGAATGCGACTCTAAGCATGACACATGAGATCTTCCACCTTCAATCCTATAAAGCGTAATGAAAACATGTTACTGGGCATTGGCCACACATTATAGCTAATTTAGCGATGTCGACTTGGGACACACTGCGCATCCATGCCGACTGACATCGTCTATATAGACCAATAAAACCATTGCTCCTCAAGCAAACAAGCTGCCAACACCCTGAACACCTATAGCAAAGCAATGATCGGCTCCATTACAGATAAGCCCATCCAGTATCGTGATTCCTTCCAACCGAATAAAAACATCAAAGCAAATATACTAATAGTACAATGGTCGTCCATCATATCAGCTCAATCCTTGCGTGCCATCTTGATGGAATCAGCACCTGTTTCAACAACGCGGAAGGCATCAGCGTCGCCTTCTCCGCTGGCAGCCTTTTCATAGGCAGAGTCGCTTCTGTCGCAGAGAATATCGAGGTCCGAGTCGCTGAGTACTTCTTCACCGCCGGATACCTTGTACACTTGGCCATCCTTCAACAAGAGGGCGCGGAGAGATTCAGGGTCGAGATCTTCGCGGAGATCCATCTTTTGACCCATTGTTTTGAAGTTGCCCTTTTTGATAACGAGCTTCTCGAGACGACGTTTTGCGTCTGCGGAGTTTAGGAGCGTCTCTTCGACTGTGTCTTTTGTCGCGAGACGGAAGACAACCACGGGGCGTGTTTGGCCGATTCGATGGCAACGATCTTGCGCTTGGAGATCTTGCTGGGGGTTGAAATCGGAGTCGAATAGGATGACTGTGTCTGCAGAAGCGAGGTTGATTCCTTGACCGCCCGCGCGGGTTGAGAGAAGGAAGATTTTGTACTCCGGATCGCTGTTGAAGTCGGCGATTTGAGTTCGTCGACTGTCTTGGGCAACGGAGCCATCGATGCGGCAGACCTTCCAACCTCGCAGATCACGGCAGTAGTCTTCCAGGATATCGAGTTGTGTGGTGAACTGAGAGAAAATGAGGACTTTGTGACCACCTTCAAACAGACGAGGAAGCAGGCGATCCAAGAGAAGCATCTTTCCAGAAGCGGTGACAATGGAGTCATCTACGGGGAGATCGGTAGAAGCGTTCCAGGGATTGTAGAAGTTGTGAGGCGAGTTACACACCAGACGCATCTGGGCCAGTGGGTTACCGAGCTTCTTCTGAGCAATCTGCTTTTCTGCTTCATGTCAGAACGATCTGTAGATTGAGGAGATTAATAGAGGGTAAACTTACTCGCGAGCTCAAACAACTCCGCCCGTTCACGCTCCTCGGGAGTCATCGACGCTTTATCATCTTGGTCATCGTCATCGGATTCTATCTCCTTTGCGAGCTTGGCCTCGAACTCATCGTCCGACATCTTCTCCTCATCTGACCCGGCATCCTGGTATGTACGAGTCTTTCTCGGTCTTCCGCGCAAACCTATGGGCGTCGACTGCCGACTTGACTTTGTGCTCTTCGCCTCTGGCTCTAGGGAGACAGGGTGACTCTTGCGCTTGGTTCCAGGCTTCCCTGGTGTCTCGATGGATGCATCAGGCTTTGGATTCTTGGGAGGTCTTCCTCGACCTCGTTTCTTCATCATCATGGCAAAGGCGTTTGGGGCTGGCTCCTCTGGCTCGGCCTCTTTCTTACGTGGAGACTCACGCACTGGGAGTGAAATGGTCTTTGGCGGGGCGCGGCTGCTCGATCGAGACGACTTTGCACTGGGTGTCGCTGATACACTAGCATTAAGCTTCTCGAGTACCTTGTTTTCGAGGTACTGACGGGTATCGACCTTCTTGTTAGTAAGGACATTGTACAAGTCTGTTTGTTCCTTTGTCATGGGGGCGAAAAGAACATACTCCCGCTTCTTGGGGAGATATGATGCCACATCTGATTTGACACGTCGTAGCAACATAGGTTGCAGAATCAGATGGATCTTCTTGACCAACTCTTGCTTCTTTTGATCAGCGATGAACTCTTCAGTTCCTTGCTCATCTTCAAGATCTGAAAAGTCGAACCATGACTCGAATGCCTCCCAGTCAGTGAAAATGTTTGGCAGGAGGAAGTGAAGAAGTGACCACAACTCTTTCAAGTTGTTTTGAAGAGGAGTTCCGGTAATCAGCAAACGAGTAGCTGAGGAGAACTGGCGCAGCTGCTGGAACAGCTTGGCCTCTGCATTTTTCATGCGGTGACCTTCATCCTGGAAGCATTGTCAGTAGTGTAACGCGGTATTGAGTGAATGACACTCACGATAATGATGAACTCCCAGTTAATCTTTGACAAGTTGTGCTGGTCCCTGAGAACCATTTCATACGACGTGCAAACCACTGGAAACTTGGTGGTAGGACGACCACTCTTGAGATGCTTCATCATGTTTGTTCTGAAGATCTTCTCACGTTCATTTTTGTCGCCGTGGTACATGACCACAGGAATGGAAGGCGTCCATTTGTGAAACTCATCCATCCAGTTGCTAAGCGTACTAAGGGGCGCAACAATCAAATGAGGACCGAGATAATTCTCTTGCTCACGGAGCAATGCGATCAAGGCGATGGTCTGCACAGTTTTGCCTGCAATGTGTCAGTTTTCATGAGATATTCATAATTCTGGATGTAAACTGACCGAGACCCATCTCATCAGCCAAAATACCGGACATTCCTTGAGAGCAAATCTCATACATCCAAGTCAAACCCTCGAGTTGGTAGTCGCGCATGGTACCGTTGATCATACACTTGGGCTGTTGAGCCATAGTCAAGTTATGCTCACCGAGAGTCGTTCCATCCAGACTACTTCCCACACGACCGAGAACCTGTGTCTTTTTGGTGAGAATATCTGAGAAAGCAGCTGACTTTGCCAGCAAGTCGTCAAGTTCTCTAGCCTTGGCTTCTCGCTCAGACTTCGTCTCAGCCTTCTTCTTTTTCTTCTTCTTCAGAAGAGCCTGACGACGCTTCTCTTCATTTTTCTCGTTTTCAGCGCGCGCTTCCTCTTCCTCTTTCACCAGCGCATCATCTGCGCCTTCGAGGTCCTCATTCGACTCTGGTGGTGAGCTTGGTACACTCGTTGGTAAGCGAGAATTTGAGCGAGGTGAGCTCACAGTACTCGGCGACGCCATCTTTGATATGAAGAACCAAAACAATGATTCTATATAATAAAAAGAAAGACTCGAGTGAGAATAAGAGAGAGAAAAAGAATGAGCGTCAGGGGCTGAACTCAGCTCCCAGGCTTTGGTTGGTGGTTGCGGCGATCCGCTAGTGGGAAGAATGATGTAGTTGACTTTGCCTCAAACAAGGAGAAGGGAAAAAAGAAAAAAAAGAAAAGAAAAAGAGAGCAGAGAATTGTGACCAACTGCTCCAGATGGCTCAAACAGAAAGATTAAACAAAATTAGGCAGCAAGCAATGGATTATAGAGAGAGAGAGGGAATGTATATATAGAAAATGTCTCCAATTGGCTTCCAACGTTTGTAAAACGAACAATGTCATGGAAGGGGACTCGAGAAAAGAGAAGGGAAGGGCGTATCTGTACCGCGTAAAGAGCTGCCGCTACCAGGCAACCGACGCGAGAAAGGGGCGATGTCACGAGTTAGCGTGTTGATAAGTAATCTTGACAGCCACAATTCTTCAAGACGGACTCGACTAGACGCCACAGGCAAAGAAGCACAGCCACTATCCCTCGCCAATTGGCAATGGAACTCAATGCCCAATTTACCCCTCCACCCCCACCAAGAGAAAATCAAGAGAGTAAAGTAGAGTAGAGTCACCTTCCTAAAAACATCCATCTCGACAACATCAGACTCCGAGTGAAGCTATATACAAGCTTCATCTCTTATACTCACAGCCACCACGTTACCCCTTCGAATCTTCCGACAGGCCTCTAGAAGCCTCCCCGCATTCCGTCCTTTGACAATCTTCAGAATGGCTTCCTTTGCCTCTCAAACCTACACTCCCACCGAGGAGGCAGAGATCCAGCAGTGGCTCACCACCTCTGAGCGTCTCAAGTCACCCGAGGACAAGTCCACCATCCTCGAGACCCTCAACAACCACCTCTCCAGCCGATCCACCCTCCTCGGCAGCAAGCCCTCCAAGGCCGACGTCGCCATCTACGAGACCCTCGCCCCCATCGTCGCCCAGTGGTCCCCCGAGGAGCGCACCGGCGAGAAGGGCCACCCCCACATCGTTCGCCATGTCGACTTTGTCCAGAACTCGCCTCTCTTCGGCCTCGATGTCAAGGATGAGAACAAGGTCAAGGTTAACCAGGATGAGGTCCTCTACGTGAAGCCTCCCGTCGACGCCAAGGCCGAGAAGGAGAAGAAGAAGAAGGCTGCTGCTGATGCTTCTGCTGCCGGTGGCCAGGCCTCTCTCGTTGACCGCACCAAGGAGAAGGTCAAGGAGGTTGTCGAGGGCGCCAAGGAGCGAATCGCTACCGACAAGCCCAACAAGAAGGAGAAGAAGGAGAAGGCTCCCAAACAAAAGGCTGCCCCCGCTCCTGCTGCTCCTCTGTCCCCTGCTCTGATTGACCTCCGTGTCGGTCACATCCTCAAGGCTATCAACCACCCCGATGCCGACTCCCTCTACGTCTCCACCATCGCTGTTGGCGACAAGCCCGGTAACGAGGACTACGTCGAGTACGAGGGCCAGATCTGCCGAACCGTCTGCTCCGGCCTCAACGGCCTCGTCCCTCTTGAGTCCATGCAGGGCCGCAAGGTCGTTGTCGTCTGCAACTTGAAGCCCGTCAAGATGCGCGGCATCAAGTCTTGCGCTATGGTCCTCGCCGCCTCTCCCAAGATCAAGGAGGGTGAGGTTGATGACCACAAGGGACCCGTCGAGCTTGTTACTCCTCCTGAGGGAGCCAAGGCCGGTGACCGTGTGTGGTTCGAGGGTTGGGAGGGCCAGCCTGAGGGTGTTCTTAACCCCAAGAAGAAGGTCTGGGAGACTTTCCAGCCCGGATTCACCACCACTGATGGTCTTGAGGTTGCTTTCGATGCTAGTGCTGTTGAGCAGCTGGGCAAGACTGGAACTGGTCGTCTCGTTACTGAGAGCGGTGGTGTCTGCACTGTTCCCAGCCTCAAGGATGCTGTTGTGCGATAAATGTACAGGATAAACCATGTATTTTAAAAACGTGTAGATGACAAAAATGTGAAAGACTAAAAACTGTGTTAAATGATATTTACTGGGTTTATTCAATACCTACTGTGATATCAACGTGCCCATTTTCTGGATCTCCTTCCACTTTAGTGACCATCCGTTGACTTTCGCAAACTTGCAAGACCGAATCATTCGCCTTGTATCAGAAGCTCTGATTCCTTTGCGAGAGCCGAAGCTGGGTATAAGCATAAGAGATGACGTTAGCCAGTCAGTTTATGCTATTTAGACCCCATTCTTAGTTTATCTATTTTCGTACTCTAAAGTCTAGGAGTCAGCGTCGCTGCTACACGTTATGAAAATAACCTTTACCAGAAGTTGATAGTCTGGAACATGGAATAACGTCTGGAAGCTAAGGCTCTCAGGTCTGGGACTCTAATTTTTAACCGTGGACTTGATGAACTTTAAAGAGTCAGCGGGGGATGCGTCCAAGGTTATTAATTCGACGAGAAATAAGTGCATGACTCTCAGAGTCGTTCCAAATGTCTTCATCCCTACACACAAACTAACAATAATGTTCGAGGTCTGTTTGCTTGACCAAAAACGAATCCACAAGTAATCCCCTCATTCTTACCCACAGGATCCATTCTATCGGTGTGCATGTTGCGCGTTTACATGTACTTTTACTGCACGATAATGTACTATGTATGTAAAAAGGTCTGACCCATGCCTGTACGTGCATAATTTACTTCCCTGCTTGATCAAAAGTCGATGCTTATTGGTAAAAGCCAAGTGAGATAACCCAGATAAGAGATCTGTCCGCGTGATGGTGAAAAGGGTGGGATATCACATCCCATCCCATCCCGCACGATCCGGTTTTCGTTTTAGCTGCCGCTTCCGTCGGTGCGGCTGGATAGTTAGTTTTATTACTATCACAACACCAAGTATAAAGTCGTGATAGTTGATAAAAAATGGGTGGTTGGGGTACTTGAAGAAACCCACTCATGTCAACCATTTCCCCTCATATCTCGATTACAACAAACGAGAACATAATAGAACAAGTCATATAAAAAGTCGCCTCCTATGATATAATTGCCTAGACACGTCTTCTTGGGTCATCTTGATCATTTCGTATTTGTGGCAAGGCTGGCTAAGAAAAACAACCAGGTTGTAGATCTTATTGATGCACAAGACCGAAAAGTAGCAGATGGCAATGTCTGAGTACACACCATTGCAAGACGCTTTGAGCGTTGTAGGAATTCTCCATGGCTACAGTAGATGGTAAACACCATCCATTTGTTTGTCTATCGCGAGTCAGAAAGCTTTCCCCGCTCCGGGATGCGGCAACCTTTTTGGATGTCAGATGGGTGTGGTCAGGTTGCACTAGGAAGAGTGATGTGCAGACCCTTGAAGACACGGGGGAAAAGAGACTGGCGGTTGCTTGAAAGAGTCAGACATGAACGGGCAGTGAGTAAGATAGATATGTAGGTATGAGGGAATATGCTTGGGTGGGATGATAGTGAGAGGTTTGTTATCTCCACCTGTTCATTTTGGAGTAGTTGGTGATGTATCTTTCGATATTTGCAGTCAACATGATTTAGTCACTGATGTTGAATAGGTATCCATATGGATATGATATAATGCTTTAGATGTCGTGGTAATAAATAAATCGCCACTGAAAAGGGACCCCTATTGCAGAATGATTACCATGATTTTCGCAACCCTCTCCAATACATGGCTTCATCATTCATCATCTTGACCGACTCGGAGCTAATGTTCCACTCGAGTGTTAGCGCCTGTGGTTGCATCGAGATCGTAGAGGGTTGATTGCTGCAGGTGTAATGGAGGAGGGGCATGTTTCAGTGGAGGTCTTTTTTTTCTCTCTCTCTACAGGTATGGAGGTGATGTCTTGGGTCTTGGGGGTCATGACACCCTCAACTTGAGCTACTGCGGGCACTTTTTTTATCTGTGGGGAAACGCGTGAGCTACTGTACTTGTATTTTCTTGTGCTAGGGTTTGTGTAATACTACTAGGTAGAGCAATAGCTACCTACCTACCTGGGTAGATAATATGGGAGATATCCTTGATATTATTACTCGTAACCATCCCATCTTTTCTTGACTCTTTTGTTTCTGTTTTCTACCTATTTTCGTACTTGTACATCATCGGTTGATAATTAACTCTGCGCCGTCATCATCATCACTCACAACTGCTTACCTACCTACTACAACCTCATCTTCAACAAAGATCGTGCAAAACCTTCAACTCCCCAATAATAAAAAAAAGGCAATGCCTCTGGATTCAAACTCTCCTCTACTCCCCATCTCCACGCCTACAGCCATCGCATCACCATACGAGCAACAACCCCCACCAGCCCCCGAACCCACAGCTGCAAACCATGTCCAGCGCCTCGCAATCGCGACTTTTTCCCTCGCTCGCTTCCTCCGCGGCGTCTCGCTAATAGCCTACCCTCGCTTCGGCCTCTGGGCCCTCGACATTGCCCCCGATGGCTCAGCCTACATGCTTGCCAGCTTGATTGGCATCCGCGACATTCTGCTGTCTGGTCTTTTATACACCAGCGACACAGCCAACGCCGCCGTCGACCCGTCTGCCCGTCGCGAAGTCACACGCGCTCTGGCGACGAATCTTTTCAGCGATGCGCTCGACGCTTTCGTGCTCATCTTTTATGCTGCGTGGTCTGATGACTGGGGCAATCCGATCGCCGTGATCGTCATTTCGGCTGTCATGGCTATCTTTGAGCATTTGACGCTCTGGAGTTTCAGTGAGGATGACTGGGTGGCGCATGAGCATGGCAGTTTGGGCGATGACAAGAAAGCCAGGATGAATGCGTGGCTGAGGGAGCTGGAGCGTTGTGGTCCCGAGACGTATCGACATGAGCAGTCTGTTCCGCCTTCGTCGCGAGCTTCGTTTCGGGGGTATGGAGCTTTGGTTTGAGGGGAATGAGTTAAATGTGCTACATCATGATGGGAAAAAAGTTGGGAGGAAAGGGCTCATTATATCCAATTCTGCGACGGCGTTGGTTTTGTGCATTTTAAAGGTTTTGTCGTTATGATTGATGTTTGGTGTTTGGGGGTTGTTTACGATGTTGAAGATTATGGTGATGCTTTTTGCGATCGCATTTTCTGCAGTTTTATATTTGCGTTCAATACCATTGGTCTTGGAGTTGTTTTCCATTATTTCTCATTCATGGAATTATTCAATACTGTCCAACAAAAGAAGTACTGAATCTCTGGAAAAACTGGGTTATACTGCTTCTCATCTACTGAACTAAAGTCAGGAAGCTGGACTCCTTGGCTTTTGTCACTGCCAACAGCACGTAGACACTTATAGAGACGATCAAATGTTTTAGACCTGACGTTGAGTCAAACATCAGTGATACATGAATTGCCCTGAGTCCTTGCAGCTGAGTTGTCGATCTTTGCTATATTCTCATATGCTGTGAAATGTCTTTTAACAATATCTCAAGCGATTAAAGAGACATGGCCAACTTGGTAAGCGACCCAGTCTGAAACCCCTTCTGCATACATGACTGCTTCTGCATGAGTAAAGGCAAATCATGTCAATTCTTCAGACACGGGAAATGCGCAACTCGGCTTACAGCGATGGCGTGATAAGTCTCATCTGAGGCATAATCCAAGGGTCTTGGTTCGACTTTAGAAGGTGTCGTCCGCGGGTGGAGATTTACCGGCCGCTAAAATCCTCTGGGACTAAGACAAGACAAGACGAATGTTTTTCTTTTTTATATTTGCCTCTTTCATAGTTTCCAACTCAACATAGACTTGTTTTCACTCGTTCTTTCATATAACGCTCGTTTCGTGACTTGACTGACTCTTAATCTCATACAATGGGGATCCCTGTAAAACGCGTGGCTGTCATCGGCGCTGGACCAGCGGGTGCCATTGCAGTGGATGCCCTCGCTCAAGAAAAGACATTTGATCTCATTCGGGTCTTTGAACGTCGCGAAGGCCCTGGAGGATGTTGGTATGTTTCATTCAAACTCATAATATGGTGATCAAGTACTAAGGATGTCAGGATTGGCGATACAAAACAACCTCCAACAATCTCTAACTTGGCACAGCTCGCAAACCGTACAGCAGATGAACAATTGCCTATCCCCAAACAATTACCAGCCATTCTACCAAAGTCTACACAACCGCGCCATGAGGAGTCATCAATCTACCCATATCTGGAGACCAACGTCGACACATCGACTATGGAATACACCCAAGAACCCATCCCAGCTATTCGCAGTGAGAGATCAATCGGCATGCATGGTCCTTCAACACCCTTTAGACATTGGAAAATCATGCGAGATTACGTCGCTGGAATTTTGGAGCGTAATCACTACCAAAATCTTGTCTCGTACAGCACCACCGTGGAACATGTCGAGAAGGAAGGTGACGAGTGGAAGGTTGTGCTGAGGAAGGAGGGGAAGAAACAGGATTATTGGTGGATGGAGACGTTTGACGCTGTTGTGGTTGCGAGTGGTCATTATTGGGTGCCGTATGTCCCTGCTATTGAAGGGCTGGAGCAGTTTGAGAAGACGAGGCCCGGAAGTGTGGTTCATAGCAAACACTTTCGCGGAAGGGACACCTTTCATGATAAGGTAAGTTCTTATGATTCCTCATGAAAGAACAGTACTGAAATCAGTTTAGACAGTCGTTGTAGTGGGCGCTTCTGTCTCAGCAGCAGATATCGCAGTTGATCTCGTCAACACAGCAAAGACGCCCATACACTGCATCACCATCGGGCACACATCAAACGTCTTCTTCGGCGACACAGCATTCGACCACCCCAAGATGAAGCAGCATCCATCCATTGCCAAAGTCACAGGCCGAACCGTTCATCTCATCGACGGCACCAGCATCCCAGACGTGGACCACATCGTCTTTGGCACAGGCTACAGCTGGACACTTCCCTTTCTACCTTCACTCCCCGTGCGCAACAACCGCGTGCCGAACCTATACCAGCACATCGTATACCAAAAAGACCCTACGCTTCTTTTTGTCGGTGCTGTTGGTGCAGGTCTTACGTTCAAGATTTTTGAGTGGCAGGCTGTGTACGCAGCGCGTATTCTCGCAGGACGCGCAACAGTGCCGTCGGAAGAGGAGATGCAGAAGTGGGAGAATGATAGAATCGAGGAGCGCGGTGATGGACCAAAGTTTTCGGTCGTGTTTCCGGACTTTGAAGATTACTTTGAGACGGTTAGGGAATTAGCTGGTGAAGGGGAGCCAGGGGTGGGACGGAAGCTGCCAAAGTTCAAAAGGGAGTGGTTTAGGAATTTTATCGAGGGGACTGAGTTGAGGAAGGGTTTGTGGAGGAGATGGAATGCGAAAGCGAGAGAGGAGGTTGGTGGTGTAAAGGCGAGGTTGTAGATGAAGAAGTAAGTGTTGTGGTTTGGATAGTCGTGGATAGACTTGGGATAGAGACATGATGGATAGATATAGAGGTTTCTATACAAAATCTGGGCAGTTGGGACTTTGGAAGACTGATACTGGCCAAGTCGACGATTGTTTTGTCATATAAAGGAGTTTCTTACGTATTGCAGACTAATATCATAGCAACGCAATGAAACGTTTATAGATTTGTGTCTGGTTCTATAGCTATTGTAAGCTTTATGGGTCATCTATACATGGCCAAGATCTAGAGTTACTCCTCCATACTTTCCATCCAGAGCGGGAACCTTCCAGCCTAATATAATAGTATTACCTCGGGTAACATGACTAGATTAAACTGCATCAACCTCTCATTGCATTTATATTGAGATAAATGGGGTTCCTTGATATCTTTCTAACGTTAAGTCGTTAGTTGTTTTCAGATTAGCACAATGAAAAGGGAGCATATCGTCCGCTATCCCAGGGTTTCAAGGTGGAACTTGTTGCCGGGATTATCATGAATTGAATGTGCCGGTACTCGGTTCCCGTTTAGCATGAATACAGTACCTAGTTGGCCTCGGAGAGATTTCTCAAAGCCCGGTTATGCTTTGGTGTAACATGAAAGTACACCCGATACTGTGTAGTTTCGTGAATGAGGCGTCATTAGTTGCCATTTGGTGTGCACCCCGCATCTAAAGTTGGAAGGGTAATGGAACCTGAACCGTTGACGGAGGTTAGCTAAGGGAAGATAGAGAATCAGGTATTATTTTATAGCTTTCCATTACTTGGTGAGAGATATGATGGATAGCTGCTCAGCTATATGGAGATCTCCCTGACTTGTATAAGAGCAAGATCTTATCTCGAGGTAAATACAGGGCTTCAGGTGGAGTTGGTTGTATGGACTCCATGTCTGCCGAAGCTGTTACTCCACAGGTAAAGTCCACTTTGAGCCCGAGAAACAAGAAGGGCTAACGTTTGACCCGGGAAGATCGCTAGATCTCCGTGTACTGACAGTTAGTGGGGGTCTTTTCTTAGGTTCTTAACAGCCCGTAGATAAGAACCATAACTTGGGTTCAACAGTTGCTTAATAGTAATCATGACTTGTACGTGGAAGATTCTCAATCTCGGCTGCCGAAGCCTATCTTGAAGACTTTAAAAGACAATAAAAGGATTGGTCCGGCTTCTTATCAGTTCCATGGATGCCCGGCTGAGTTACGTCGAGGTACAGTAGTGAAACTAATGTTGGATGAACCGCACTAAATATTAGTGGCTGATAGTGATGTACTTCCCCGCGTTTTTTTTATCTTGTCCCACTGACCAGGGCCTGTCCTTTATAAGAAATGCCCTGGCTACTTCCACTGCCATTGATAGCTTGCCACCTACCTCCAAGTTTTGACATCGTTCATAACCAAGACCTGTTATTTATGTTTGATCCATCTTCTATCCATTGTTAATATCCACATTTAACTATATTTCTAAAGACTTGAAATATATGCAGAAATGCAGACCAAAATATCAACTACCAAAAATACTTGTAGACGCGCATCGATATCCAAGCCAAAAAATGGACCGAACCCGCGATCACGATCAGGATGCACAACCTGCAAAGCCAAGCACGTAGGTAATGACAACGATTGGTTATCATCATACCTAACCTGGATTTGATAGACAAAATGCGACGAGACAAGACCTGAATGTCTAAGATGTATACGCAAAGGCGTCAAGTGCGGCGGTTATTGGAAAGAGTTCAAATGGTCCTTCAAACACCAACCAGGCGAAATAGAAGTCGACTTCACGACCGGTTCATCACCCACGTCTTCGCACAGGGGATCTGAAGTTCAGGGCGGGACCCCGGCTACAGCAACTTCCTCAACCATGATGGGTACTATGTCGCTTGATGAGTTCCTCCAGACCGACGAATCACCCATCCAAGACGACGCTTCTACCCTGGACGATAACACTTGGACAACGAGTCCATGTCCAGATTCTGATACAGACATCTTTGCACGATCGAGTTCAATTGTAGAGAACTGTGATATCCCTGATATGACAATATCCAACGTCGAAATAACATCCCAAGCCCTCACGCCCTCTCTCGAATCGCAATACTACCAAGCAACGCCACTCACAGTCGGTCTCATCACCGATACTTCATCTCTACTCATCAGCAACTGGTTCGAACAAGTCTGCACGTTATGGTCAGGCTTCGACTCCGATTTTAATCTTAACCGAAAATTGGCACTTGAGCTGTGCACGAGTTCTCAATCTGTGTTTAGTTCGCTGCAGAGTATGTCGGCGGGCTTCTTGTCTACGCGACTACCGCATATGAAGCAGTCAGCCATGTACTTTTTGCAGGCTGCGACGGGATCGGTTCTTTCTGAAGCCCAGGATATTCTGCAAAATCCTTCGGCAGAGAATATGCCTGCAGGTGCGCTATTCTCGCTGTTTTGTCTGGGAACGACGGTGTGTTGGGTCGACGCAAGACAACTAGGCCTACCATTCTTTCGATCAGCAAGAAAGATCCTGGACCGCCTGAATCGTCGTGTAGAAACGCTCTCGGCAAAGGACTTGGAGCTTCTATCGTTCTTCAACAGGAGTCTGACGTATTGCGAGATGCTCCTCGCGGTAGTTAACCAAGAAGACACAGATACAGCCACAGACACCCAAACCAACGGCGCAATGCAAGTCGTCGAGCGATACATGGATGACTCCCCTCATCCATGGACAGGAATATCCCCTCTATCGTCACAGCTTTTTGCGCAGTCAATACGTCTCTGTCGAAGTTTCCGCCGAAATCTCAAATTGCCCAAGGAAACTGGCCGGGACTTCCAGCGAGCTTTGGAAGAGATACAGGAAGCGCAAAGACTTGAAGAAAAGCTACTGGGACTCGAGTTTCCGAGCAGTCTCTCCGTCGCGAATACGGGAGACTATCGAACACCGCCACTTCATCTCGCACAGGTTGCAGAGGCGTATAAACTTGCTGCGCTGCTCCAACTCTACCAGACATTCCCGGATCTTGTGGCTTTACGACTGCCGAGCGATTCAGTGCATGCAAACAGTCGACATATACCCTGGGAAGAGTGGATTATCCCATTAAGTCTTCGTCTCGTCAACGTTCTAGAACTCATCCCTCCCAATTCCGGCACTCGCGTTATCCAACCACTTCTGTACATCACTGCCAGTACAGGACTCCGCTATGATACGACTACGATGCTGGATATATCGACGTTTCCGTCAGAAGCAGACTTTTCGTCGTCGAGCTTTGCAAGTGATCCATTTGCGCCTCCGCCTATGAATTTGATATCGCGTATGTCTCTGGACATTAGTAACGCGCGGCACTTTATCACGGGACGACTTAATATGCTGGAGAGCAGTTTGCCTCCGAAGCCGGTTGTTATGGCGAAGGAGCTTATCAAGGCGATTTGGGACGCTTATGACAATGAACCGCCTGGTGTGACTGCGGTGCATTGGGTTGATGTTATGGAGGATAAGAATTTGAGATCAATGTTTGGATAGGCATGTTGTTGTTGTAACTGATGTTGTTATTTAGTTTTATGATCTCTGGAGTTATGGAGTTTATCACCACTTAAACAGAAGCATGTTATCTTATGGGATCTTTATTAGTCTTTATGGAAGCATTCTATCATTTATCATGAATCTCGCTGCCCAATCCTTGAACCCTTGATCCTTCTTCCGTCCCTTATAAATCATTGAACTTTCTCGCCCCAGAATAAAAAGCCAACCCCGTATCAGGCGACGAAAAGGTAATAGTCGCCCCGTTGGGAATAAAGAAGATGTCTCCCGCCTTGGCCTCGACCTTTTGTCCTGTCGTGTCCTCAAGGACAAAGTTCCCCTCGAGAATGATCTTGGTCTCGTCGTACTTGTACGTGTACGTCAAGGGCTCGCCCTTGTTGACGCGGAAGAGGCCGCTCGTAATTGGTTTCTCAGCGCCATCAGGCGTGGAGTGGATGTCGCCGATGAAGGTATTTCCACCTGACAGAGGGGGAATTTCGAATTTGGATTGAGCTTGGGCGAAGTGTTTGAAGGCAGCCATTTTGAAGATGTTTGTATTGTAGTATTAAGCTTGCTTTAGAAGAGGATGTAGAAGATGTAATGAGTGTTTGTTTGATTCAGTCAAGACCAAAGGAAAATAGATGCTTCATATACAGTTTAATCACCAATTCCCCCTCTCTCGTCCTCCTCTCTTCAGTAAGCCCGCTTACCATTTCATGTAAGCCTCTTTGGTGAAGAAAGTCCCCCATCAGCTGGATGAAAACGCCTTGATTCCCTCTTTGGAACAATGTTGCCGGTGGTATTTGCGGGGTGATAACGAGACCTTCATCGCGATAGTCAACTTTTTCCTATTCGGGTTAAGTTGCCCGGAAGAGGAGAGACCCACGTTTCGGAGGCGGAGGACGGGGTGGGCCGAGTAGCTTGGCCGCTTGAAGCAGCGATTTCCGGGCACATGATGATTATGATTGATACACAAGATAGGTACGTATCTAGAGTGACTGGGGAAATACTTGGCGGGAATGATACTGTAGTGGTAAACGAGTAAAAGACTCTTTGTGATTGACTGACAAGGTTTCTATATCTATGGCGGCTTATACCGTGAAACCCTCATTGTTAGCATCATCTAATTATACACCAATTTTCTTTTCCTGCCTCTTATCACCATGGAATTCTCATTTTCATCCTTTGGGCCCCATGAAGCAGTTGTACTTCTCAGCATCATAACAAGTCTCACCATTCTCATCTACAAAGTCCACGACACCATACAGAGCCGCCGCAGCTTCAGATACAAGAGCAAACTGCCTCCAGTATCAGCAAACTATGAACCGAGCGACTTTAAAACACCCGTCCCGGAACCATACCCCAACTGGTCCATCGACAAGACCAAACCTCTCCCCTACAGGGCGTTCCGCTATGGTCCCAACTATCAGGTCACCATGGGTCTGCGAACGTGTCCTGTAGAAGAGTGGATTGAGCTGGATAACCACTATCCAAAGTATCACGCTGATAAAGCTGAGAGGATCAGGGAGAGAGGGAGAAAATGTGTTGATACGCATCCTGATGCCTATCCTGCTGCTATTGAGCTGTTGCAGGAGTTGGCGGATTATCTTCCTGCGAGATATCCGAGTCTCTTTGAGAGAACGGCCGTGGGAATCAAGAATAAGTGGTCTGGCGAGGACTTTAATATCGTTGAGAGACCACTCGCTGAGGATCCCATGGCTATATGTGCCCGTCTCATCCAAGATGATCTCGCCATCATGATCGAGCGTCCCGACGGCCAATACTATCTCCTCGCAGGCGCAATCCTACTAGCTGGCTTCTGGCGTCTTTCCGATAAATTCGGCATGTCCCTCTCAGAAATCCACACATCAGGCGACGTACCTCACTTCCGAGAGAAGCTCGAAACAGGCATGTGCAAGTTCTTCAAGCGTCTGCGCCCCGAAACAGTCTACAACCGCAACAACTACTTCCTCCAAGTGGACGATAGTCTCGCATGGAGCTGGAGCATCGGCAGCGAAGACGCACCCTCTGTAAGCTGGAGCACAGCTGAGAAGGACAAGGCGATTGAGCATCACATGTTTCGTTCCGAGCGACAGTCTTTGCGCCGTCTACCGAAGACGGGAGGTGTGGTGTTTACGATCCGCACGTATTTTCATCCTGTGACTGAGATTGCGCAGGAGGATTATGTGCCTGGAAGATTGGCGAGTGCGGTGAGGAGTTGGGATGATAAAGTTTCGAATTATAAGGGAAGACAGAAGTATGGGGATGTTTTGCTGGAGTATTTGGATAGAGAGCATGAGAAGCAGTTGAAGAGAGGGTTGGATGTTGAGAAGGAGGGTGAGGTTAGGAAATATCCTTGGTAGATAGCTTAGACATGCATCGCGTTCAAATATAGTTGTTCTTATGAACGGGCTGAGCTTTGCTGGTTTATTGTTCCTCATTTAAATGACCGATTCTATAAATGCTTATGCCATTTTACTCCGAGTATATGCCAGTGCTGGGTTCATTGGGCATAAATTACAGAGACCATTGCGTTATGAACACAAGGTGGTCGAGCTACAACAGGTCGCGCTCTCTGCAAACAGGTATTACATAGAAGTGAGGCCATCACCAGGTTGTAACTCAACAGTCATACAATAGTCAAATAGATACGTCGCTATATATATATAACTCACATACCCCCATAACTCAGCTCATATTCCACTTCCTCTCCCACCCAGGAAAGAAAGGGTTCTCGTCCAGAGTAGTCGGCTGCCAATCCCCAGGAATCAACCCCATCTCAATCTGCTCCCGTTCCCACCTCCTCAACGTTGGCTTTGCAACATGCTCAACATGCCACGTCCCCTTATACTTCAAAATATTCTCCTTTCCCTCATTGAGCACCTTGAGGACCAAAGACGGGATATACGGTTCGTTTCTAAACTCAGACATGGGCGTGAAGAGCGCTTTGAAGTTGAACACGATGGCTCCTGACAGTGGGAGACGGCGGAGGGTCTGCCAGTCAACGCGCAGATGGATATCGGACTCTGTTAGGGATGGGTTTTGGATCCCGCGCGTTTGGAACTCTGGGTCTTCGGAGGGGATGAAGAGTGGTTGGCCAACTTCTAGACCCCAAGACCCGCGCTGGATGGGACTGTTGGTGGGCATTTTCGTGAAGAACCTGGTAGAGTATCAGTGCATGTATATGTGTAAGGAGTCGCCAAACGTACCGATCCATGCTAAACTCCATCTTCTCCTTGTAATCAGGCACAGGAGCATGTATCTCAGGCAACCCCAGCCCAATCTTTTCACTCAGCTTCCAACCCACCGATGAACATATCACGCCGGCCCTGAAGCAGTAACGTCCTGTCGCGGGATCTCTCAGAGTGAGGGCAAAGTCCTCCGGAACATGGTTGAGAAGGAAGACCAGAGGTTCAATCTGATCGAGGTCCTGCTTGACTCCCAGGATATGATTGACAAACACTCTGCCGTGAAGCTCAAACGCCTGGGGATACCTCGCGCAGATGAATTGGATCACCATCTCCACGAGTTCTTTGCAGGCTAGTTCAGAACCTGGGAGGGCTTGTAGAACATCCCTTCCATGCTTTGCGTAGAGACCTTGGCGCTGGGCGATGCGGGAACGGTACGTGTTTTCTATCTCTATCCAGAAATCGGGATCCATTTTCTTCAGAGCTGTTATAAGTTTTAGCTACCAATTTTCGGTGAAAGGGTCAAGGCTCACTTACACATGGTTTGATGGTAAGCCCATCGAAACGGACGATAAGGTCTCGGCAATGCAGCATCAATATCAAAGTTCTTTAATGGTACTGGCAGAGGAACACCAGACAACTTTGCATAATCGGGAAATGCACCCAGTCTTCGGATCTCATCAATGCTGAAGCCAGTAAAGTTGTACACCGCAGGGTTCGCATAGCGATAATCCTCGTCGAGCCTCAGAAGAGGTCTAGGTGCCACGGAAAGATCTACATTGTTGGAGGAGAAGTCTGGTGAGATCTCAGGAAGGATGTGCCGCTGAGAAGGAGGATAAACAGTTGTGTAGTCCACAGGCGAAGTCTTCTTCACAGGTTCTGGCGGGGGCGAAGAAGGGTAGACATATCGATTGAGGCTCTTTCGCTTGTAGATGAGGGTATGAGCTACAAGACCCAGACAGGCACAAGCTGCAGCGCAGAACGATACAATGAGGATAGAATGGACATTATTAGGACGAATAAACTCTTTGACGGTAATCATGATGAAGAATTATGCACAGATGGTATCTCGATGAATTGTTACAGAGTCATTCAGCAGCCCTCTATTCTTTATGCCCAACTCAAAAACACCCATCCCATTACCATCATCATCACTCTGCATGCATGCAATCAGAGACACTGTGGTGAATCACGAGATAAACAGCTTACCAAAACCGGATCCAGGTAAACTTTGAGGAATGCGAGGTTAACATGCCCTGTTTGAGAATAGTTTGACGCGGGGTAGTCTATCTACAGTACAGTAGAGAGAGCTTATCGGATCGGCAGCGGGGGGGAGTGTGGCGTATGTATGTATACAGATAAACGTAGATAAGTAAGTATATGCACGGCAATAGTGAACAGATACAGCAGTGATACAGATAGGGAAATGCTTTGCGGTTGTGGTGGGTCGAGATACTTATTATCGTGAGGTTAATTTGTGGTTCGCTTACTTGATCGATGCCATGATGGGTTTGTTTACTGTTTCTGGATATTTGGAACATGATCATGGGACAGTAGTCTGATGATACATTCCTGGTTTTTACACATTCATGAATCAAGTATAGTCTGTTTACCGGTTAGGATTGTTTGAGTCGTCAGTACGGGTTGTTCACCCCAGATAGGACTACCATTCCGTCAGAGTCTCTTTCCCTCGAAAAGCAGGACATCATAGATATAGCATGTCATTCAACCAGTTAGGTTCTCAAAGTAAGGAGTTCTTTCATGCGTTCCCTGTGTTGTCATATAAACTAAGAGAATTCCAATCACGTTCGATCTCGACCAGTTTCAAAGGTTGCACTTAGCTTTCTCACCAAAAGCACATATAGATACATGTCTATTATTCATATTCTTATATTCAACCGTAACAATGGTTACTCTCTTCCTCCTGATTTCTTTGGTTCCAGTCAATACAGTGATTTATGACTTCCCTACCTACGTCAAGCAACAATAAGCGTACGGTTGACGATGCAAGCTACTATCACTACTCTCTTTGTTGAATCATACCCATCTATATCTAATACCATCTATCCCTTGATCAACGACTTTGAAACTATGTACATTAACGGCTCTCTTATTTTCAGAATTAGTTCCGTTGGGCCGCATATGTTGTGTAGTGTGAGTTAGACTGGCAGACTGTCAGAACTACATCTTTATGAGCCATATGGAATCATTTCAGATTAACCTATAGTTGATAGCAAAAACTACTTCTGACCCGGATAGATAATGAGTATTTATGTCTTCGTCAGGATAGTGCTGACGCCTCCACGTGATGGAGTTAACACAAAGTCCGGAACATCCGACTTCAGTTTCAACCTTTAAGAGACCATCTTCTGCTTTATCATATCCTCTTCTCCTTGACAAAGCCGGAATTCAGGTATCCAATTCAAATATCTCATCCTTCCTTAACTTCAACATGTGGGACACGTTCTTCTACCGCGGCTCCATCGCCCTCTCTTTAGTCCCTGGAATCTTTGGCATCTTCGCCATAACTCGACCAGAATCCATGCTGAAGACAATCGAATTCCCAGTTCCAGAAGAACCACAAAGTCGCAAACTTGCCTCTGCCCTTGCGCGCTTGCACGGCGTTCGGAATATCACCATTTGTTACCTCTTCATCAACAATGCACTCACTGGAGATAAGAAGCTCATAGGAATGGGCTTAGCTGGAACTATTTTCATGCTACTGGGTGATGGATTCGTAAGCAGGTCGCTTATTGGAGGGAAAGAATGGTTTCATTGGGGTTATATACCAGTCTATGTTGCGTTTATTGCAGGGTTGCTCTACACTGAGTGAAGTGGTTAAGAAGGGTAACAGAAAAGTTGGACCCTAAAGCTTAGGCTGATAGAAATAGACAGCCTAAGAGCCTTATCTAAAAATCATAAACTGACTAATTACTTTAGTCTCTTAGGCTATCAGCGGCCAATTCTT
>JABFFG010000461.1:0-77454 GCA_013623685.1 Fusarium transvaalense
TTATTCCACAGACTTAAGAAAAATAAGGTCCAAAGTTCATTGAACTACACTTATCTCAGTCTATCATATGTCTGACTTTTGACCCATTTTGAGATGTTTTTGTTCTCTGAACTCACTGTCAACCCTAACCTCCATATGACCGTATGAAAAAGTCATCAGTGATATGAAACTATCAGAACTATTTCCCCTTATCCTATAATGTAGGAACTCTGCAAACCCGCCTCTTAAATGATTGATGAGGCGCACACTATAGTTGTCCATGTGACTGATGCTATCACCTCACAAGCAGAGGCAGGCTATCACACGGATGCCTCATTCGCTCGGTCCCATTGCCCATGAGAAATCAATCTACTTCAATATTGTTGGCAAAATAGTACCCGCCAGCTATAAAGATAGATATAATGGTAATGAAAACAAGCCAACCCGGCCCACTCGTGTCATTATTGACCTCATTGTAAGGCCACTGCTCTGTTGAAAACCGGCTTTGTCGTGGTATGATATGGTTGGGCCTCGCCAGCCGAGATTGCCGGCCTTGATGTGCACTAACTAGATAATTGTGAACCCGCGCAGCATCTGCAGTGGTAGCAGCGGTAGTAGTGATCGGAGCTGGGGTTGAAGTATATGGCTGCATAGCCTCTGTCGGATTTTGAGTGAATGTCCCATAAGATTCTGAGATTGGAGAACTAAATGTCCTGGTAGAACTCGTACCACAATCAAGGTCTTGGAAGTAGCCTTGACTAGGATAGCGGTCAAAGACGGAAACAGGAACTTCGCTATAAGTCGGTTGGGCTACCTGCTCGAATATACCATGTCCCTTGAGCCTAATTGCTAATTGGCCAACGTGTTTCTTCCATAATTCTGAGGCAAGTAATTGGTAAGACGATCTCTCCAGGTGAAGATCATTGTCGCGCCAACAGGGACGAAGAACTATATACGGAATTTCGTGAATCTCCTTGATGTTAACATAGGACTGCTTTTTCATAACCTTTCCGTGAGCAACAATGAGAACGCAGCTGGTATCTGGATGACTAGCTGGGCGTATTGGGAGGTAAGAATTACGTCGGACGGGATCCTTATGGCGATTTTCGATTGGTGTGCCGTCAAAACTCGTTACCTAGCCGCCACTATCAGCATTTTACACGCGAGAGCTGGATACAGCATAATAAGTAGGTAAGCTAACAACAAACACTGCCACTTTTCCGTTGTAAACTTGTTTTGAGAGGATAACAACTGGGTGGTTGAAAACACCGCTTTCAATAGGTAGGGACGTTGTGAGCCTCGCCTCAATCTCCGACTTTTTGGGCAGCATCATAATGCGACCGTCTAGGTGTGGACATTCTCGGGTCTGGTAATTGTGAAACATGGCCAAGGGAGGGACTTTGCCAAAAAATGCGAGAGCAATATTGATCTTGTTATGCGATATGATAGCATCGACGAGGTGACTCCTACGATCTGGTGAGACAAGGAAGCATAATTGGCAAGACAAAATGGTAAATTGCAGACGAAGACGGTGTGAATAAAGAGTGTTGCCGCTGAGAATGATTAATGTAGGTCGGCGCAGATTGTGAGTTCGATAATACAATGGCTGGCCTCGCGACATGCAGCCACACCAGGTCAATCACCTGGCTCTTGGAGGTGCCAAGTGTAAGGTAAGTGGAGAAACGGTCAAGAATTGGTTGGGGATGCAGGATTTTGAAATTGTGTATACAGCTGATTGGCATATAACGCCGGGCGCCTAGCTTACGCCCAGCTTAAAAGGATAGACCCATGAAGGGTCTCGCTTATTTATACTTAGCTGCATATAATATTATTCATACCGGCGGTTACCTGCAATTAGCAGACCAGTAAAAGCACTTATGAGGGTAACTTCACTTGGCCTTGAGACTAAAAATGAAGTGCTTAAGGGAAGGTTTGGCCCCAACACAAAAGCAAAGAATAGATAACCAACACATAGGGGCAATATACTCATTGTCCTCCCTGATTCAACAAATTGAATTTCTTCTTATACCTCTGTAGGGCCAAGTCTCATTATTACTGCCCTTCCCAACATGCATCCAATGGCAATAGTGGTACTTGCAATCTTTTAACATCGAGACTCAATTGCACTTCGCAACAATACCTACAGAGCTAGATACTACTCTACAGAGATTCCAAATTAAGGAAGCAACGCGAATCCGAGATGCCTATTTCACTAAAGGTTTTCGAAGGATTTGTAGTTACACGAGTCGGGTTGTCAAAATATACCGTAACACAGTTACGAAGGGCGTACAAACCCCTGCCTTTATTACTACTCCGTCGGACTCGGACAAACTCTCGAACGTGTTGTTCCTCTGGCTGCCGGATATCATTTAAAAACGAAATCATGGGTCCATGTCGCGTATAGCTTGTGATTTACGCCCTTTCTCGAGTCACATCATCATCAGCAGCAGTAGAGGAACTACTAACTCTTGTTTGCTAACCATTCATAATTATCATAACACAGCTATCTACTGAAATAACTACAGAGATTAAGACCATTTGATGAGTAACTGACACTGTCTCTGATACAAACACAGAGATTAGGACGAGACTACATGCCACGACTCACGCTTCGAAACAAGGCCCAAGTTTGGGTTAGACAACAAATACATGTCCGTGGGGATATTGCCAGGGGTTTCGATAAGAGGAAATAACCCGGAATTAAGAATCTCTCCGGTACTTGGAAATAGGAGCGTTACGTTCTTAGGAAATGAAATTCCTAGGTGGAATGCAGGTTCCTTGGCATATCGACCGACGACACGTAATGTGCCATCAAATTACAAAGCTGTTCTCCCGGAAATGCTTGATTCATATCCACAGTATTGATCCTTCAATCAAGGTTCCGAGAGGATGTGCATAAGCCAGGCTGGTGGCTGGTCTGACTATAGCATCGGCAGCTTTGTAAACCATTTTTCACGAAATACCCCGGATCTCCACGGGTTGACAGTCAACTCGCTCCCCCACTATGTGCCGACATTATCTTCAATCGTTTTCCAGGATATGACTTCTAATAGGTTAGCAACCCACAGCAGGGCCATGTTACCAAGAGCGCATAATCAGCCATTTTTGGTAGGCAGTGATCCTACGATTGGGATTTGTATCCTCAATACCCTTAGCTCATTCAGGCTTTAGTATAGAGATTATCACATATACTACATCAACTGGGAATTTACAGATTTTTGGAAGCGGTACTACCAGTTTAGGATATAGCAATTTGGAGCAACTTCTTCGTATGCTGAACCGACGGAGAATGTAAGTGAATATCATTGAAAACCGCTTACAGTATTTAGGGAAGGGTTAGATATGCTACGCCATTCATCACAATAACACGAATTTTCACTTCTGAAATATATACCGCTACGTCCAGCTCCCAACATCATGTCGTCTTTTTGGCTAACATACCTTCTTCGGTACCTTCAAGCCTTGTAGCTGATGCACCCGCTTCAAAAAGGCACTTCTAAACCCAGAAGCGATATGGCGGGGATCCGACTTCGCATTTTATATCCGTTATAACCTCAACCCTTACCCCCTTCGTCTCTACTAAGGCGGTGCAGTTTGAACAACTTCCGCCATTGATAAGGTGGGACCCTTGCGAGACCCGAATATTCTAACGCGATGCGGATGTCGGTTATGTATGTATAGCTACCGACTATATATAGGAGTGAGATGTAGAAAACAAACGAGACATATGCCAATACATCAGTCGTCGGCATGCAGTTTTGTCACAACAGGGCGCTGAGCTCGCACCGTGCAAGGATATAGTCTGAATAACGTAGAGGCTGTTGCGGAACTCCGCTTCCGGTTCAACACCGCAGTTAGCCTATAGGTGGCTCTTTATCAAGTCCCCCACACACCTTAATAGCATAAGTGTACGGATATGCCCGATTCCATAAAGGATAAAGTCTAAATATAACATTATGCGTTGTGTTAGATGAAGTTTCTCCGTTCTCGAATCCAATCACATAAGGTTAGTTTGAGATGATTCAGCTCTAATATGCACAGTAGCTCTTGAGTTAATTTGCACAGAAATAATGCTTAGCCATCTCCAGCCCTATACCTACTGACCTCCTACAGCGATATTTCATCATTTAGCATTTCGGCCTGAAGGAGACATATTTACACCCTGGAGCAAAATCCAATTTTATTAATCACATGAAACTCTCTAAATCGCTGTCTGGCAAGTCCCAAACTTGTTGGAGAGATATAGAATATCATTAATCTTCCAAGTGAACGAACATATGTCGCAGGCATACATGTAGTAGAGGAAGCAGGTTCATATTTCTCAAGTACCAAACTTCAATTGCTCAGCAATGGGACAGATTAGAATGGCTGTAGGAGTCCCCAAAGGATGACAGTATTGACGAGAGTGAACGATCTGGTCTAGGAAGGGTAAAGGTGGCTAGCTCAGCTGAAAAAGTAGGAGGCTCAGCGGACCCATCAGGCTAATTTAGATAGTAATAGTGTAACTTATACATCTAAACTAAACTCAATATGATGGTGTTATTTGGATTCGATTTCAGCCTTGCATCACTCTACAAAATCGAAATATCAGGATTCTTTAAACTGAATCTTGCGCTTGAGCTCGACGGAAACAAAGAATGGTCTATGAACTGAAACAACAGCTGTAAAAGGGTGACACTGCTTGGTTACCACTTTCAATTTTATATCGAGGCGGTGTGCATTATAGATTGGTAGTGACATCGTAGACAGAGGAGGCTTGTGGCGCTGGTTCTAGCCCAGTTGGTGGCGTTAAACCCATTCCAATTCTACCTAAATACTGTTTGAACCAATATTTAGCCCTTAGAAAACCAGTCCACATCTCCATTTAACTTCCTGTCACTCGCACCTTGATCGCAAGTTCAACTTCGTTTAATGTTTCAACCTACCTCGGCTACCAGTTGACAAGACTCAAGATTCGCTCGCATGCCTCACTATAGCCAGGTTTATGACTTCCACCAGGAGTCATATACCAACGCAAGAAGTCCGGTTTATCACCGTCTTGCACATTCTCAATGTCCGTCAGACCACACAATTTCCAATGGTGGAAAGCAGAGACCTGCTTCTGCTGCCATTGAGCTGGAAATGCATGCAGTCAATCCAGACCTTATGTTGCAAGATGCACCGACAAACTCGCGATCGCTCACGGTGGCATGTCAGCCATGGCAACGGAGACTCGGCTACTTTGGATTCTGGATCCTTGGACTAGGCGCAGCCATACTTCTGGCGTCTTGTTCTTTTCTGATTTATCTTTGGAATGGTGCTTCCCTGGCTAGAAAAGGGCTCCCTCGACCGGTGGCTTGGGATAGTATCGTCTTTGGAGGCTATGCAGCACAGGCCACAACTCTCTGTTCAGCTGCTATTCGGGTATCAGTAGACTTCCAACTCGGTCTGCTTGCTGCTGCAATGGCAGCCATTATTTTCGAGAGAAGCGGAACACGTCTTTCAGATCTCGCAAGTCTGTCTTTGTCCAAAGCCTTTATAGACAGCGCAAGCCCGTGGGAGATTTTCTTGATAGCGTCACGCCGAGTGCCCAATCAGAAAACTGTTGGGCTACACTATTGGTCTCTTCCTCTCCTTGCCTTCCTCGTTGGTATCGCCATGACCGTCACATCTACCATTCTTCTTGTCGACTTGAAAATGGTTCAGATCGCGGCACCACCCATCACCCAGTCCATACCTCTTGGGTTTGACCTCAAGAAGGCTATGGCGGATCCTTCTGGCACTTCCTACTGGCAATCCAGACCGCAAGCGCATTGGCGGTTTGCTGAAACTCGTCCCTCCACTAGCAGTAACGACACTACATTAAAGCATGTCTCAGACACAGGCGACATTTATCGAGCGTCCCTTCCCTTCGAGATTTTGGATAATAGGACTTCTCTCGAACACTATCGTGGGCCTGCAGTGGTTACCAATATCAGAACAGCGTGCGTCGCACCAGATTTTACCAAGGCTGCCCTTGAATATGTATACACTGGCAGTCATGTTACAGAGGGTCTCTATTTCCATTCGGAAATGGATACCTCGGGTAGTTGGGAGTCAGGGCCCAGGATTAATGGTAGTCAGTTAGCCAAAATATCCTGTCGCCTCAACAATTATTGGAATGAGACCACGACTTCTTGGCCTTTGTCGCTTTGCAGCTTTATGAACATTGACAGAAGTACAGCTAATGAGAGCATGAAGAACCCGCTATCCGGTCGCCCGTATGAATTCCAACCAGTGCTGCTGTTGAACTCCAGCTCAATGCTGAACCTTAATCTGCTCATCCCGCAGTGGACAGGGTCGGCCGAGGATTGGGCTATTGTGTCCGCTCCGGGTTCTCTGCAGTTGGCCAAATTTGACAAGGATGGTCCTTGGACATCTGCTATTGTCGCTAATGGAACCGAGGTACTAAAAGCCAGCGTGTGTTTCACTGCTCTCAATACGCCGCTTCTGTACAATGTCACCATGTCAGGATCAGCAATCCCATCAGAGCCAAAGTCTCAAGCAAAGTTCAAAAACTTGGATCCAAATTCCGGCAAAGAAACAGAGCTTCTCGGACAATTGGGCATAGGAAATTCCCCGCTAGATCTTAAAACAAGGGGTATTCTTGATCTCAAAATCCATTCAGGTCCCCAGAACTTGGCTACTGATAATTTCGACGACGTGAATCTTGCCATCTATGGTTTGGTACGCGGGAGTCTTTTTGACTATAGCATTTCCGGCGGTTGGACTTTTAACAATGATGCCCTCATGGGTTACCTCGAATCGTCACTATTTTGGCCAGCCCACCCTGATCATTCTTATCTGGTGCAGACAATCCTGAAACGAACTGCGAATCCGGCAGTGGCTGTCCAGGCTTTATTTTCTCGCTTCTACCAGATGATTTACCACGATATGCAACCGTACTGGACAAGGCAGCAGTCTGTTGTTACAGTGTCGGCCAAGCAGGTTGTTATTCCTTCTCAATGGACGGGACTCATTGCCGTCTTAGCACTCGTTGTCTTGCACTATACTCTGATGCTAGTAGTAATTGTGCTCTTTTTGAGATCTACGAAAGTATCTATGTTAGGCAATACCTGGCAGGCGGTATCACAGATTGTGTCTCCTGAGACTGATGGTATTATACAGGCTGCAAAAAGTCGTGGCATGACGGATAAGGAAATAGAGGGGTGGGTGTCTACAACAGCATCTAATGTTTATTAACGCGCTTTTACGAACAAGCAATCCCAAATGTAGTCATGTCTACTGCCAGTGTTGCCAAGAGAATCTGCCGAGGTAGCTGGTATATGGATGATGTCGAATGCGTGGATTATACTGCCCAAGTCGTTGTCTATGCTTTCACAGCTAGAAATCTGGCACGGCCAGGTAGAGAAGAAAGGATGTTGATATAATGATCAGAACAGGAACAAGTACAAATATAAGTAAGAAAGTGTATAGATCAGGAGATTAAACTTGCTAATAGCCCTCCCTTCTATATCCCGTGTTAAAAAAAGAACCAATATGCGACCTCAGTTTCCATGTTGCGTGTCAAGTCGCTCCCTTCACAGAGACTATAAACCTCCCCAGGCAGTCAGCAAAAACAACACCACCATAGCAAAAAGTACTATCTTTCGCCTGGCCCAGCGTGTTAATTTGCATGAGACTCATCTCACAACAAATTCGCGGTACGTGAACTCAAGATAGTCATCAGTCCAAGTAGCCACGCCTTGCTTTGCGCGCGTGTCTGGGCGATGAGGAGGACACTTTCGGAAGTTGTGAGTTGCCTTGACATTGGCGCTGCCAACCCATTCAATTGTGTTGGAGTCTTTCCCTGGGACCACAAAAAGTGTTAAAAATTCACGGGATATATCGCTGCCCAAAAGAAGAATTGCACTGATCTTCGCCGTATGTGGAGGCTGCTCTCCTGTGGTAGACGGGTTCAGTACTGTAAAAAGGTGCTGAATGACCGCTACATCCCTTTCATTTATCGAAAATGTATCGCGCCCAAATGACCTCCAATAATCCGATTTTCCGCAGATTTCTCCCAAGTCAACCTCAAACGACCACCCATGGACGCGTATCTGGCGTGGGTACTTGCCTTGCGCCGACAGTCGAAGAGTCTCCTTCATGTTCGTGGTCCATTCGGGGTCACAATCGTCACTGAACGTCCAGGCAATCTCTACACCGCACCACGGGTTTCGCTTGAAGTAAGGGTCCGGGTTATCAGCCTGCATCCGCACTTCCCCAAGAGACACCGCGGGTTTCTTGGTATTACTCGGAGACAGGCTGGATGATAGTTTCCACCCGGCCCAAGTCCAAGTTGGAAAGGCTACCCTCCGAACAACGTCAAACGTATCAGTGGAGTCATGCAGAGGGTTATAAAGGCTCCATGTCAAAGCCAATGGCAATACAATATCGATGCCCCATCCATGAATCTCGAATAAAGGCAGGCCGCAGAAGAAAGTAACAGGTGATTTTGCTTCTTCAAAGTGGTTTATGATCCCACTGATAGCCTTCATGGCGTCTTCGTCAAATGATAGGTTACGAGCCGAAAATTGCTCAATAAGGTCACAGATAGTAGTTGGCAGCGAATCTTCCGATTGGCTGAGGTTCGAAAACACTCGACGAAAGGGGCTGAAGAAACTCCTAGTACCGCTATCGACGTTCATTATGTCTAGGTCTTGAGATATATTGCTCAGAGTCGACATATTTGCACCCAGGGGCTCCAAGCTCCATTGTGTCTGGCATTGAAAATATGCATAGCTTTCTGTGAAGACCAACTTCCGTCTGGCGAGGAGACCTTCCTGGTATGTCCAACCGCGGGTTGCCCAGGTGGAATTCTCAACCAATGTTGTCGGTGTCTCAACTCGATATATGACATGGTCGCCCACCCTTACCAAGTGTTGTGGACCCCTAGGCGTTGAGACACCAGCCAAGCCGTGAGACGGACCAGTGCCAGCGGCCGCAATGATAGTCAGGGCGGATGAGCTGTATATCTTGTCCATGTTACTGATCTGGAACTGTTTTACTTCGTCTTCACCGATACAGTATCGATCGACCCAGATGTACTGATATCCAACTGATTCCGTGACCTTTATGGCATCTTTGATGACTTGAGGCACGGTTTTGGGCAGGGTTTTCGCAGCCGCAATCTCGTTTGCAGATGGCTTTCCCCATACGTAGCTCAATGTGACATATTGTGTATCGGTCTCAGCATCCTTGAACGAGCATATCTGACCAGTTCGACACTCGATGAGTTTCATGCACGCCTTGACCGCTTTGGGCAGAGGAGGTATCCCACATTTCTGGTGATGAGCTTTGCATCCCGTGAGCCAATGCCGGAGAAGTTGCATGTTGACAGTCTTGGGGTTTAGCATCCGGGGTAGAATCCCTTCGCACGGTCCATCTGGAGATGATGGCTTCGAACAAAGCAAAGCAGGGTTCCGTCCCACCCAGTATGCTCCCAAATCGGCTTCGTGGGGCGTACCAAGGTAGAAGGAACGCAGAAGCGGAAATTGCTCGCGCTCTCCATCAACGAGCGTTCGTAAAGTCACCTGGAAATCCCTGTCCTTTTGCTTTCCTTGTGTATCGAGCTCGAACCAGTCACGAAAATAACCGCAGAGACCACAGGGAGTAGAACAACGCTCAGATGACTGATCAAACCACGAACCGAAAACGTATTGCCGGTTCCTTCTCGCATTCATCCTGCGGTCACATGTAGTCAACCAAACCTCTGGATTGAAGTCTATTGTTCGGCATCTGGAACATAGGGTCGGTTTGAGGTCAGGCAGATCAACCATCAATCTAACGTCAGCATCGTGAACATCCGTCTGCACAACCCAGCGTGAAGAAGCAAACAGGGCACTGGCGCCCAGACTTTGGGTGTGTCTCGTCACATCACGTTCAGTCTGGCGTTGCATCGCAGCGCCCATAAATGCAAACCGATCATTGTCCTCGTCTTCTTCGACCAGTTCGAGGATATCGTCGTCAATTTGTTCGCGGAAATAGTCTTTCGTTTCCTCTGGAGGACGATTTTTTCGCAACATATTTCTGAACAAATGTGTCAAGTGTTTTGAATATGTCTATGTTTTTGAATATATTCATCGTAGCCTGGTTGAGGGCATTGCAACATAATAGACAGAACTTTGAGAAGTATGAAAAGAGGCACAACCTTCGAGGTCCCTTGAGGCTGCAGACTTTGCTCTCAGTCCCCCGGTCCTCCACCGCATGATCGTTTGGCAGAAGTATCCACTAAAGCTCTATACAGGGATACAAAATGTATTTTTTCAGGTGTTCAGGTAGTCCTGATAATCGGAATCTAGTTAAGGGTAGGTCGCCAGGTTCTCAATACTTTACATCATACATTTATCAGCAGGATGATCGAGTGTCGAGTACCTGAGCCAAGTTAAGCTACTAACTCGAGAAGTTAGGGTCTATCTGCCTACCTGCAAATACCTTTTACACCTCACTGTACGACTTGCTCTTTGCCAAGTAGACTCACTACTGCATGCATATTTCTAGTATTTCTTCTTCTTTTTCCACTTTTCCTTCTTCTCTCATTAACCTCGACACTGTTAACGAATCACGATATACGAATGCCCCCTCAAGACCACCTTTTCCACCCAAATCAGGAAGTTGTAGTAACTTGTTCAGGACTAGCTTTGAAAACTCTCCCTTGTCTAGATCCAATATTTCGGAAGTAAAGAGTGGGTCAAACAGGCTGTGTCCTGGTTTTGTATCTCTCAAAGATGGCACAGTTTCCAAGTCTTAATCTCTCATTGGAGCAAGTTACGGCCTCCATCTCATTCTTGTATTACAAACAGGGTGCCGAACGATCTGGTGGATACGAAGGAAAGGGACATTCTCACTAACACCAAAGCATGTAGCAGCTTTGACAGGGGTTGTTTTCAACCTCAAAGTTCTGGCCCCGTCACTCCGCTGGTCACAAATTTGTGACCATAAGCTTATTGTCAGTAGTTACGGGGCCCTGATTGGTCGAGAACGGGTTAGAATCTTTGATTGGCTTGGCCTTGAAAGAACATACTGGGTCTGGGGGATCTCTACCTTCGGAGCTTGGCAACACCGACGAAGCCAGAGCTATACTCGTCGAAGGCACAGTTAACATCCTGTGCCAACGGAAGGCAACGCGGCGGCATGATAAGGTGTACGCTATATATGGGACTGCGCCTTCAGCACACGCTATTTCCCATCGATATGCTGCCACTCACTACTCAAGCAACATTCTGGTACAGGACTTCTTTTTATCGAGGCGGTTAATATCTTTGCAGGTTAATCCAAACTGCAAGATCTACTACAAATCCACCAGCGCCTTCGTGGTCACTCGATCATCTATCTGTTTTCCGCCTGAGAAAATATTAGGATGAAGATATGAAGTTCATCGACATTTATCTAGTGCTCATAACGTCAACTAGAAAGTTCGAGGATGATCCATTGTTCTACAATCTGCGCATGATTCTGAACTACTTTCCCCATCCCATCTCTTCACCCTTATTATTACAAGATCTACAAACAGTTACAGGAAACCTACTGGCAAATACTTCTATATTACAGGATCTTTGTTACAGGATCTATATTACAGGACTTGATTCGTGTCATCCATCACATGGCGGATTATGACCGGCGACCGTTCACAACCTATTTTTGTCTTTATTCGGATACAGCTCCTTCTATGTTGCAAAAGGCGATGTCCTCGCATTAGTACCAGGACTTCCGGCGCCTATGGTTCTGAGGAAGATTACCAGGCAAGTTAGTAGTCTTGAGACGACTCCAATACAGTATCAAGTGACGTGTGCGACATTTGCCTTTGGTTCAATGGTAGGAACGGCATGGAGTGATAATCACCCAAAGGCCCTAGAGTGAGTCAGGATACTGTATCAGTATGCATGCAGTATGTAGAGATTCGGTGTGTAATAATGCGCTTAGGTTTTTTTTTTACTTTCTTGACCCTCTGCGACAAGCTTGCCCATTGGAACCTGCTAGTTAAGAACTTTAATGAAGCTCTCAGAGAAACGTGCGAGAAGATAACTATCTCATTTCTGGCAGATCCCTCCTTTGTAGAGTTTTATGGGCTACAAATGGTGAACCATCGGGCGATATCAAGGGTAGCCCACCGACAGCCTACTCTTGCCGCAAACAAGGCTTAAATACTTATCGTGTACGTGGCGATCCTTACGCTAGCTATTGCAACCGTTTCAGTCGGGATACATGACTATCAGGAAGAAGGTATACTGCGTGATGTGAAGCCATCATGAATCATAGGAGCTTCGCGAACGTCGGATCTTCATGAGTTGGCCACAAAAAGGGACGCCAAGATTGGCGTACAAAAAGAGGCAAGCAGGAGCGTCAGAAACTTTAGCTTGAGGGGAAATGTAGGACAGACTGGAGCGACGGACATGATCACAGAGTTGAGTGATAAATCATCTTGCACGGGGTAATGAATATAGCGGCTTTTATTATCACTGGCTTCTCCCGACCTGACATCGCTGTTCCCGAAAACCCTTGATTTGCCCCGGCCTGCATCTTGGCGTGTCTCTACCCTCATGAGAAATATTCTTCTAGTCTTTATACAACCATGATATTAAGGCCACAGTTAACGGAGCCTTTCAATAGATTCTATCGAGAGGCCAGGGCCACCAGTGTTCCAAAGACTGGTCCTCCTAACAAATCCAGTATACCATAGAAAACAGCTTCTTCAGCGGGGGATATCACGTTACCACCTTCACTTACTCCCCATGCAACACCGTAGCCTACCCAGACAACCATCATCAATGTGCTACACTGAGCATATTTGCGACTCAACTCAGGTCCCTTAGCCGCCGCGGCCTTTGCGCCAGTGAAGGCGACCTGGTAACCAATGCCACCACATGCAATAGCACCGTAAAAGCTACCTGAAGTCAGCATCGTCAGTGGCTTTTCTGTCCTGAACTACTCACTAATAAGCCCATTTGTAACTACTTGGTATCACTGCGCCACCTAGCCCAGTAGCAATCACAACAAGGTCAAGGAAGACTTCAAGTAATATGACTTCAATTGATGCAGAGACCAAGAGAAACAACTCGGTCATCAGAAGCGGAGTCACAATAAACCTTGATCATATTAAAATAGAAAGTACTCAGGGACTTCGGGTACTTTACCATGAAAGATAGCGAACCCAGAATATTTGGCGGGTAGGATGTTGTCCTGAAAGAGTAGTCATGGGCTCGCGAACAAATTCCACCTCAACAGCAAGCCAGCCAATATCAGCGGCCATTGCGAAATAGCACATTGAAATTACATAACAGCTCATGGCGGTTAAGAAGCATACAGTTGACAAGAGTTTCTTGGTGGTTGATATGGCGATTATGGCGAATGCAATTGCGAACAATGCGGTGATTGCTGCTACAGACCAGCACCTGTTTATTTGTTAGCGATTGAACCAAAGGTATTATTCCGAATCTGAATGTACTAGCCATGATTTACCCCAGTCTGATATGGTGATATCCGCAGAGTCCATTCTTGAAATGTGGTTGTATTGATGTTAGGATTCTAAGAATATTGTCGCGTATGGTTGATATTATGTCAATGGACATTATTCGGATTCTATGCCAGAGAAACTACGTTTCGTAATGTTGGGCGGGTAAATAATGAAATGGATTGCTATTGGTACATGGCCTTGCCACTGACCCAGTTTCCTACACAGCTCGCGCTCGGGGTTCTTGACGTACATCACTGGCTTTAGCTACATGTACCGGAATAGATCCTCCACGCAATAATTCATATGAAACTAGTCCATTTGCTTCATGCACACTAACTTGTACACCGCTACTTCATAGTTAGTTTGTCAAGCCCCTGCCCTTTTGCTACGACAGCGTCCTGAGCCACACCCAATTAGCTTGATGCCATGTCTCACTACTAAGAAACATAGTAGCGGGCCGTGAGTTTATGGCTGCACATACCAAGAGAGTCTCCGGTGTCCAGGCTGACAGAAACCTGACGAGTAGGCTTTTCTCCCCCCTCCAAATCGTACCCGGCTTACTACGGCCAAGGATGTCGGGCAATAGAGAAGCCGCCGCGTCGGATGCAGTGCAGCCCTTGGGTCCAGCCTCTCCACTTCGCCAGCGCAAGATTGTCTCACGGATTGTGGAATATCTGGACCTAGGAGGCAGCACCAGACTCAGCTTGTTGTCGTTGAAGCCTGTGCAAACAATACCGAGCACGACGGTGGTCACGGAAACGCCAAAAGGTGCCAGTTCAAGACGTAATGTGTCTGAAATAACCGTCATGGCTGCTTTCGACGAGGCATAGATTCCTACAGCCGGGAAGAGCGTAGACCGATTAGTTAATTGCTCTCATCTTTGAGACACTCTTCGACAACTTACCCATCCATGGCATATGCAAAACAGTAGATATGCTGCACATGTTCACCAGTCTTCCTTTCCTCATAATCAATAGGTCCGCAAACGACTGAACAACTCTGAGAGGACCCCATACATTTGTCTCATAGACTTGCTGAGCCAGCTCAAAGTCAGCGTCGAGAAGGGGTACTGTGTATCCAAGGCCTGCATTGTTTACTAGAACGTCTAGTCCGGCATCACCTCTGGCCCCAGTGGCATTAGCGACGGCCGTGGTGGCAGCTGTTATAGACTTGGCAGAAGTCACATCCAAAAGCAGTGTCGTTACGTTGGGGAGGTCAGCCAGCTCAGGAGGGATCTTGCTCAGGTTTCGTGCCGTCGCGAAGACCCAGTGGCCCTTGTGGGCGAGTTCCAATGCTACAGCTGCCCCCACTCCGCCAGCCGAGCAGCCTGTGACGAGGATTGTTTTGGGCGATGACTCGATTGACATGATTGTGGTTGGTGATAGTGTGAACTCACAGTCGCAGTGGAAGCAGGATGACAACTGTAACTGAATCGACGATCACTTTGCAAACAGGAACGCGTATTTATGGAGTACTAAGAGACTCTGTATACTAAAACATGTCACCCCGTTTAGTATATGCCCACAGCCGTTTAGTGTGTTGTAAATTCAGCAATGGGTTGATAGACATACACTTCGAGACAGGCATTAGATCATCACTCATGTCAAGACAGCCTGTTTCAACTACTACATATTATGTACAAAATAGATCTGACCCGTGCATGGACTACGTGTGGGACTGTTTTCTCTGCCGTCTGAGACATGGCAATTTTAAATCCGGGCCACATGACCGTATGACATCTGTCTATATAATAGCGTCTCAAGGTTTCATAGTTTCAGTATATCAGAAGCTGAATGCTTCTATAGGGTAGCCCTGGGTTTATTTTTAGATGCAACAAGTAATCCATTTCATAGAGTTTTCATTGATCTTTAGACATATTAATACTGATAATGTGGATAATGATATTTCTAACCATGTTGAGCAAGTCAGTAGCGGCGTGTTAAATCTACAAAGCCTGTTTTGAGACTCGAAATGCAAAAAGTGGCGTAGCTGAGCATCACGGAGATCCCCCTCCGACTTACAACAGTTTCCCTCAAATAGCACTCACTTCTTCTTTTTGACTCAGATAGCCTCAGGCAATCACTAGCCTCGCTTTTTCCCAAATGATCAACGCTACATCCTGCCAAATAAAGTAACGCTGCGCACGGCTTATGTATGGATTAGATAGTGGGTATAACGCCGTGTCGCAGTGATCAAAGCGCTTGCTGTTTTACCAGAGATAGACGACAAGACCGTTCATTAAACTTGTTACTGATACTCTATGACGAAAGTGATAGCCCAAGACATACAAGGCGGTGATGAAGACTAAAGTTTGTAGTTATGCATACCCTTGTGGGCAGTATCTCCTTGGTGAAAGATCAAGGTTCCAGCCTCGCCCAACTCCTACCCCCGGTGAGTTCTGATGGGGCGCTGATTCATAATTTCGTCCTCGGTAAACCAATTCCCATGCAATCCATATGGCACACGCTGAGGTATCCGGACGCGCATCACGACTTCCTTCATTGACTTTGCATCAATCACCCACAATTCACTACTCGCATTATCTGGTGCATTGCCGTAGGCATCGAGTTGAGATTCATCGAAGGTGAACGTCAACAGCCAGCCGTCATCTTCCGAAGTACCACATTTGCGCGGCACAAAAGTACACTCTTGGGCGTGCCAGCCTGATGGCATCGGAAATATTTGAATATTATCGTCCGGATCCTGCGATGCCAAGATTTCTCCAACCGTTCTGTCATCAACATAGCCGGACACAGGGGGGTTGGCGATACCCTTTTGTATCAAGCCATGGACATTGACCTTCACTAGGCTGCCAATCTTGAACGACCCTCCGCGCTGATAGGTAGAGTCACTGATACCGGTTGAGCAGCCATAGACAAAGTTCGTACAGGACATAACAAGGTGCTTCGGTACATGGGGAAACTCGAAAGGTATGGCACATAGTGCCCACTGCTGAGATATACACCTTTCATTTCCACGGACCGAGAATCTGTAATAGTATAGTGTGCATTCTTCCTGCGGTACAGCTTGGTCGCTCGGTACAGGAATATCAGCTGCTTCAAACATGATTGATGGGCCTGTTAACCGACAGACGAGCATGTTGACAGTCGGATACCGATTACCAACTTCAGTGGGTTCATCCCAAGTGTTGACGGTGTGAAAGATGCAACATGCACCTGTAGAGAGCCATTTTATGTCTTGTGGCATGTGCCGTGGAAATATGCCGAATCGAGTGTGTCCTTTTGGGTCAAAGGATATGGCCGGTCTTCTCGACAAGAGTCTGACGGGATTCAAGGATAATGGCATGTCAATTATGACCGTGTACTGACGGGAAACCCCTAGGTCGTGCATTAGTTTTGGTGATGAGATGCCTGGCACCCGAATGTTGAAGGGTTGCGTGACCAAGGGATCCTTGCTTCTGTGCCCATTCAACACGGAGTATCGCACAAATGGCCAGACGAAAGTTGAATGGAACAGCACCATCTCCCCCGAGCGAGGGTCTATATGTGGCTACAATAGAGTCAGCCTCAAGGTACGATGCTCTAACTCTTTCTCACTCACATGACCCGTTGTCCATTCACGGAAGAAACTCAGAAGCCCAGTGCCGCCGAATTTGGGCTGCAGACTATGATCATGACAATCACATGATTCACCTTCAGTGTGGCAACCGTTGAACCATCCTACAGTCTGGAGACCCGGAAGCAGGACTCGCATTGGTGGACCGCTTTCACATGTAGCCAGCACGCGACCTTGGTGGCATAAAATGTTGGTATTGGCGACACTGATTCTCTTGATAGGCCATTTTGAAGCCCCCCAGAATGAGCAGAGGACTGCCCAAATAGTTTTGAGGAATCTCAAAATAACAGTCCATAGAGCTGCATCCGGGTTAAGTAGTGTTGCCATGCTCAACAGGATCGGCCTTTGAGCTTCTGCAGTGTGAGCCTCAGCGATAAACATATCTGTTCGGACATATTTATTGCTGTAGAGCGCTTGTACACCTGTATCAGATGACCTTCGGTTGAAATATACAGCACTAAGCATTCCGTGACCATCGAACCAATGCATCTCACGATGAGGGGAGGAGTGACTCAAGGGGTTGCCCCCATTTCGCACATACTGGCCACCGATCAATTCATCGGGTATTTTCCCTTGAATTTCACATATTTCAAAAGAAAGTTCTTTCTTGACGGGTGCGAAGTTCCCATGGGAGTATCTGGTAACTTAACGGTTAGTTGCTTCTAACACACGGATGGACTTGTAACTCACGGATGTTCTGGAACACTTTTGTTATTGTTCATGGTTATGTTGATGGACATTTCCCCTTGTCCTGACAGAATAAACATAAGAGTCACTTAATAAAGAACTCTGCGAGAGTTTTTTAAAGGTTGATCCTTTTCCACTTTTGTTATAGTTCGTGTATAGGCAGCTACGTGATATCTAGTTAGAGGATCGACTCTGAAAGTGATCTTGTCTCAGTCTGCAATTAATTACTAGTCCACGTAATTACAATGACATACCGACTTTTTGCTTATATCTGTTACTTCAGTGCATACCTTGCGGGCCTATGCCCCGTTTCGAAGGATGCCGCTGGGTTCTGGCCGAAGCGCGAGCTGGACTTACCCCATATCCATAATCGCAAGCCTTGTATTTCCTCTCCACTCGGACGACTGTGCCTGATTTCGTCACATTGTTTCACATGGTCAATGTATCTCCCGATACGAGAAGAGGTTTAGCAGAAGTAATATTCGTGTTCTAATGTCGATTCGTCGATCTTATAGTCCTCTGTCATCGTCGTGATGGTCTTTCGTCCTGGAATTCCAAGTTTATGATGGTGATCTTGAGAAACCCGGTAGTCATTGCTGATACTTTGAGACATATTGCCTATATTTTCGAGGTTCTCGTTGTTTTGGTCACTTTGTCTTGGATAGTAGCGTTCGGGCAGATGGCTGAGCCGAATATGGCTTGAGGCTGGAGTCAACTTACTATGGCATGCCGAGGCAACCCAACGTGCCGTTGGCCGACCAATTTAACAAAGAGTCGGTTTTCATTAGTCAATTATTATATTATTTAGTTTTTCGTATGATCGTTCACGGTCTTACATGTTCAAATCATGCTACAAGCGACAAGACTATCATCCATAGTTAATCAAAGTATGATTTCTGGTGATGACTGTTGTTAGGTGAACTTGCTTAGCTGGAAAACGAAACCCATACTGAACGAAATTGTGACTTTGGCCCTCTGCTCGTATTGAGATACAACGAAAGCCCTCGGGAAACCGGCAAAACGGAAGTCAGCACGCACCATAATAAGAAGTTATGTCTCAACGGGAGAACAAAGCCCGAATCACGCCACCTGATTCAGTTGTATGAGATAAGATATCATCTCTGAGGCGCAGACCAGATAATTTGAAGTATGCAGAGTTAGATATAGTTTACTCTTTAGTGATACTAACAATACTCAATTGAGTTATTAGCTTCTTAAAATACTGAAGGAAGAAGGCCTTTAGATAGAGGAAGTACCTGTGAGAAGTGTGATATTGTTAGCTTACTGCCAAGTCCTACTCCTAGTGTCAAAGTCAATATTTGGGGTAGACTCAGCCTGAGGGTTCAGCCGCATTCATCCCAAAACAAAGGTGGCGCGGGAACTTGGTCACTTGTCACATCGGTTCTGACATCCGATCATGTCCAGCTGTTCCCGGGTTGAGTTCCGGTCACAACAAAGGAGTTTCGATGCCCAAATTCAAATCCTTCCTTATTCTATACATCAGCGTCTGTTTCGACGGGAGACCGGAAAGGCACACAGCATCACCCCATACTCGACTTTGCTGACCCTTGGCATACGTACCTAGGAAGTCACGACCACGTCAAGTCCTGTCGAACATGGAGGTGATGGAAGAACCAGTCAAACCCAACTCGCTGTTTTCTATCCCTACCCACTCGCGACATATTGATCCCACGAAGCTGCGTAACGATACCTTGAAACCTGATGGCTCGAAGAACAATAACGACCGAGTAGACATTGGACCAACTCCACTGGCGTTCAGTGAGTGGCAGCAGCTGGGTCTTCAGCCGCCTCATCTGCCCACCATGCGCGCGTATCGCCTGCACCGTATTTGCGATCAATTGAATGCCCGAAACCTCGGCGGTATCCTACTCTTCGACCCATTGAACATTCGCTATGCCACCGACACTACTAATATGCAGTTGTGGACCGCGCACAATCCCGCCCGGGCATGTTTTGTCGCGGCAAGTGGATACATGGTGTTGTGGGATTTCCATGGTTGCGATCATCTTTCCATGCATCTTCCTCTGATAAATGAGATACGCTCCGGTGCCTCGTTCTTTTATTTTGAAACGGGCAGCCGTACCGATGAACACGCCGTGCGTTTCGCCACACAAGTTGACGAAGTACTCCGGACACACGCTGGAAACAACCGCCAGCTGGCTGTGGACCGTATCGAGGTCTCTGGTCTGCGTGCGCTTGAAGCCCTAGGAGTTGAAGTCTGCAGCGGACAAGCGGTAACTGAGCATGCCAGGATGATCAAGGGACCCGACGAAATCCGGGCTATGCGCTGTGCAATAGCCTCCTGTGAAGCTGCACTCGTTGAAATGCGTGGGGTCATGCGGGCTGGCGTTACCGAAAACGACGTCTGGGCTGCTCTTCATGCTGGCAATATTCGGCGTGGTGGTGAATGGATTGAAACTCGTCTTCTTAGTTCCGGACCCCGCACCAACCCTTGGTATCAAGAATGCGGTCCGCGGATACTTCGCGATGGAGACTTAGTGGCTCTCGACACTGACCTCATTGGCGTATACGGTATGTGCGTGGACGTATCGCGTACCTGGATTTGCGGCGACCGCGAGCCTACAGCAGAACAGAAACGCCTGTATCGCATTGCGTATGAACATATCACCGCCAATGCCAAGATGATCAAACCTGGGGTGAAATTCACCGAGCTGACACGGAATGGTCATCGTCTCCCAGAAAGCTGCCGCGCTCAGCGCTATAGCGTGATGTTTCATGGTGTGGGTTTGTGCGATGAATTTCCATGTATCCGCTATCCCGAAGACTATGATTCATACGGCTACGAAGGAGAACTGCAGGCGGGCATGGTTCTGTGCGTCGAGGCTTATGTTGGTGAGGTCGGTGGCAAGGACGGGATCAAATTGGAGAATCAGCTGCTCGTCACCGATACAGGCTATGAAATACTGACTCGTTACCCGTTTGAAGAGAGTTTTCTGCGCGACTGATCCCAGGTACTATCTCAACTTGTTAGTTGCGGATCGCTGGGATCAAGTCGTATATCTGAATCTCTACTGGTATTGATCAACTATAGTCGTCAAATTTGTTTCATATGTCACAGATGACGAATGTGCTGTCCAAAATACGGAAATAAGAATGCCGAACGGGCTATGGCTTATCCAAATATCTTTCTTATGTAGTCTGCTTAGAAATGAAACTGATACTTATCGTTGATACCATCCATTGGCTTCGGCCTGGAGTAGCTTATAGTTCACTCGCCGATTCTAGCGCGGGGTATTTTCATACTGTCGTACAACTGTAGTAGCTGATCCAAGAATGCCCAGTAGTAGTCGTTATATTTAATCGCTGGGAAAGGGCACTGCAAGGGACGGTTGCAGTCCGTGTCCATCGTCCTACATGACTTAACTTTGAGAGAGATAGAATTGGGACTGAGGTCCTATGGATACAGTATTTAAAGGCAAATAGATTCTTGTAAATATGCTGATCCAGGATGTGATATCGCGGTCCTCTTACAGCTAATCGGGTGGAGGCGATACCTCCTGTGGATAATGTCAAGAAAGACCCATCTTCTCCAGCGTAAGCAGCACCTTCATTCGTGTATGCAAGCATGCGACGTGTCACCAACACTCCTCTTGGCTCGCCCATGGTCGCCTGTATGGTATAATTTCCCCGCACAGATGCAGTGTCATTGAAGGCTCGTATGATACTGGCAAACTCATTCTTCTACCATCATGGGAACAAAGGTTAAAACCTAATCCCCATTTCAAGCCGAAGGTTGAAGTTTAATTACTCGGCTATCGCAGCTCCAAGATCAAGCGAGACCTCCCAAACCTATCCTGCCCTTCCTTGACGCACTATACAGTTGGCCATCATGATGAATTGCACTGCCCATGTTGAACAGCCTGCATCGTTGTCTCTAAAAGGTTCTATTCGATTTCTCCGCCCTTCTTTCACATTGCTCTTCGTTATCCCTTTCATTACATGGTGGCTATGGAAAGTTACCTCGTATCTTTCATCACCATTAAAGAAGTATCCTGGGCCATTCGTTGCAAGTAAGTGAGACACGTCTGTTAGATGTCGAAGAGACCCGTTTATCCTTCTTTCCTTTTTTCTTCTTCTCTCTTTTTATTTATTCGTGAGATTATGTACCCTTTGAGCCACTAATGACTATTGTGAAGGATTCACCAGACTATGGTACTTGTACCAAGTTTCGACCGGCGACTCTCATCTCGTCCTCGAAAGGCTACACAAGAAATATGGACCGATCGTGCGCATCACTCCCAACATCATCGACGTTGACATCCCCGAGATTATCAAGACCGTCTTCAACACTAAAGACGACTGGTTGAAGGTAAGTTTGATAACAAGAAATACCATGGGTCTGGTACTAAGCAAGCCTCCAGACACCGTTCTACCATGGCAGTAGTGCTCTTGTCAATGGGCAGATAGTACTGAATCTCTTTAGCCAAACCGATCCTGTTAAGCATAGCAACGAACGACGACCTATTGCCAAGTTCTACTCAACCTCTGGTGTCACCGCCCTAGAACCTCACATAAATAAGGTCATTGACCAATTGTGCCGACAGTTAGAGGAACGCTTTATCGATGGGCATAACGCGGGTAAGGTCTGTGACATTGGACAATGGATTCTGTTCTGTAAGTCTATTCATCCTTTAGCATTTAACAGAACGTTCCCTGATTAGTCGGTTAATTGATATCTAGATACTTGGGACGCTGTTAGTGCTGTGACCTTCTCCCGACCTGTGGGTTATATTGAGAAAGGGTACGATTTCGATGGAACCCTTCACAATGCTGATAGAGCAATGGACTACTTCTCCATCGTGGGTACAATACCAATCTTGGATGGGTTACTTGACAAAAACCCTATTTGTCGCATCGGACCTCCCGGTTTTAATACCATCACTGGCATCTCGGTCAAACATTTAATGGACAGGTATCAAGGTAACGACAAAGACTATCATGACCCAGAACAGCCCGACTTCTTGGACAAATTCATCGAGGCCAAGAACTCAAACCTAGATGGCGCGGATGATGCTCAAATCATCTCATGGCTGATGGTCAATATGATCGCCGGAGCCGACACCACCGCCATTACCATTCGTAGTGCTTTGTACTTTGGTCTAAAGCACCCACAGTGCTGGCAGCGACTCACTGACGAGGTCTTGGCAGGAGGCTTTGGAAACAAGGTACCTGAATACAAGGATATCAAAGCTTTACCCTATACAAATGCCGTCATTCGAGAGGCCCTGCGCATGCTTCCGGGAGTCTCCATGACTATAGAGCGTTACGTCCCCAAGCAAGGATTTACTCTTCCTAACGGCGACTTTCTCCCTGGTGGTACTATCTTGGGAATGAACCCATATATAGTGGCTCGAAACAGGACCGTCTATGGACAGGATGCCGCTCGATTCCGCCCTGAGCGCTGGCTACGCAATCAAGGAGAGGATGAGCCAGAGTTTCAAAAGCGCTTACTTTTGATGAACCAGGCGGATCTCTCTTTCGGAGGCGGTAGTCGCATTTGTATCGGGAAACACATGGGCCTTTTCCAAACCTACAAGGTTCTTGCAAGATTGGTGACATTGTATGAGATCGAGCTGGCAGATCCTGAGAAGGAATGGAAGGTTATTAATAGTTGGTTTCCTCGCCAGGAAGGACTGCAAGTACAACTACGCAGGAGACTTGCATAAGTAGCACCCTGATATGAACCTGACTAACGTATCTCCTTGGAGATAGATTAAGGCTATATATATATATAAAATAAGTATTGCCTTGAACAATCATCTGATGTATATTGACGACAAACTATAAGCCATTTCAGCTTGTATAAACTTCCGTCGTGGTCTTCTTGGCAAGATCTAGATCTCAATAGGGTCTAGTAATCTATCCACTGTTGCCCTTTACCGCTTTTCAAGAAGAGTCTGGGAGGAGTGCGAGGGGATTTGGGGTGGAAGGAAATGCAACACAACCTCAGAGTCTTCAGCAACGGAAGTGTCGGGTGTTTGGACGATTTCAACTTCGACGTAGTCGTTTTCGGGAACAGGCTCGACAAGACATTCAGCCCTGCATATATCTGCTTTAATAGGTACCTATATCTAGAGGTATAGATAAATATTAAAACTACTTGTAGTTTTGTATTTAAACTGTGCTAATGTTACTTACGTGATAGCGAAACTTTCTGCTACATTTGACCGCCCTCACGACTGACGTATTATTAATAGCAATTCAATATGCAACCTTCTTTCTTATCATCGTTATCTCATCCCATTTCCACAACATGCCTCGCTCAAGAAACGGCTGTACGACCTGCAAAAAACGCCATCGCAAGTGCGACGAGACCAGACCATCGTGTCAGGAATGCAAAAAGAAGAAACTGAAATGTGAAGGCTATGAACTCAAATTACAATGGGATGTAGGCATTGCTTCTAGGGGAAAGCTTACAGGGGCGTCGTTACCTGTTTTGGAGCCTGGAACAAGCGCGACAGGGAAGGAGAGTTTGGTGGTAGATGATGCATCCAGGTCGTTTGATCATTTCCAGGTGACGCCGCTTGGGGTGGAGAATGAAACTTCTAATGGGGACGCGCCATTAGACATGCTGGCTTCGCCTTTCGGGACGGAGTATAGCGCCAGTGACAGAAGTCAAGAGCCTGAATGGCTTCAGCGAAGAAGCAGTTACGAAAAAGGACTTTTTCAACAATGTGAGTTTGTACAAAGAGTATAATATAATTATCTGCTAACAACACAGTTATAAAACAGACCGTGCATCTCTTCTACTCTACCTCTACAGAAGACTCATTTGCTTCTGAACTCGAGGCTCATGCGCTACGCAGTGAAGCACTGTACCTGAGTTTGATAGCGACGCATCTCTACAATTCTGATCCTCGCAATCTACCACCACTATTTCACGACCTATGTAACCAAAGTTTACGTCTATTCCGAGAACAGCTCAGCGGTTTCGACGGCGAATTAGATTCAGGATTGGTAAATGCAGGTGTTTTTCTCTGTACCCTCCACGTAAGTTACTGCTTAGCTAAATTAATCAAATTACTAACTAGAGCTAGTTGTTCCAGGGGATTCCGTGGACAAATCATCTCAATCACATGATGACAGTATATGGCCTTTTTCCTGGCGCCGAGAACGCGCATCGCTTAGCTGATATGGATCATCGGTTCTCCCTCGAAGCTATGGCGGTAATGGACATACCCACGTTCGTACGGGGTCGTGACCAGCCTACTTTGGGGATCTGGGGCTATCTCCGCTCGGCGCAGGCCTTTACACCGGGAGGTCTAGTCGATGGCGTTGAGACAGTTTCTGGTATTCCGAGAAGTCTACTCGATGTTATTGCTCAGATGGGAGAATCAGACGTGGAGGTGAAATTTGCCGCTTGGCCAGGTCATGAAGGGTCAGTGCCACATTGTCATCTCTGGGAAACCTTTCGTTTAGCAGGTATTCTTCTAAGTCGGAGACAGAATCGTATTTCGGGCCCCCAATCACCGACAAATGAGAGACTCATGTATCGCCTGATAGCGTCATTAGACGCTCTTTACGAAACACGTCATCGGCATGAATACAGCACTATCCTGGCAACCAACAGTATTTTATATCCCTACACAGCCGCTCGGCTTGAAGTATCCATTCTCCAGAAAAAGACGGCATGGGTAGATTCCCTGCGCAAGTATGGCAATCTCTGCGATGCATATCGCCATACACCTAATGCTGTTATCTTGGAAGAAATTTTGGACAGTGCGTTAATCAGGGGCGATAACGATATTGATCTCGACCAAGAAGCCCGAGCAAGAGGCGTGGAGCTATCCCTGTTTTGATACTGAGAGTGATGGTACTAGACCTCATTAGGATGGTCGACACGCAGCCAATGGGAACCGCCAAAGCTTATCATCATGATGGGATAGACCTCCTCGTTTGAGTTCTAGCTTGGAGAGCTTGGAGAGTTGGGGTGTTTTACCCCGCGAAAAACTGTCACTAGGGACGCTTTTCTCTTCCCTAGGATTGGTGTGATAGGGACGAACGATTCGCTTCGGGGCAGCCGGTTTCGGTTCTTGAAAGCTATAAATCTCCTGGATCTTCGATATTGGATATGATCTGGGCTCAACAAGTCTTTCTGGCACCCCAGCAGAGATCTATTTTTTTCTCTTTCTCATACAACTTGACTTCAGACAAGATGGACAGCGAGTTGAGCTTCCCGCCTGGGACTTCGCGTATTATCAGTGAGTACTTGTCTTCCTAGTTGCGCGCAACCTAACAAAAGACTAACTAATGGATCAAGGTCATTCCGAGAATGAACTCGTTCTGGTCCCGACACCATCCCAAGATCCCAACGATCCTCTTGTTAGTATCAATTCCATCGCATCCAAGTTGCCATAACTGACCTAACGACTCCAGAATTGGAGTAAATCGAGAAAGGCATGGAACTTCACCCTCGTCCTTGCCGCCACAATACTCTTTTTCTCAGCGTCCGTCTTCCTATCCCATACCTTTAAACAGTAACTTACAGATCCCAGTATTGTTATGCAGATGGTTCTATGGCAGCAGATGGTTGTGGATATGGACGTAACCTACGACGAGCTCAACTACGGCGTCGCATGGAACGCAGCCGGTCTCGCCCTCGGAAGTTTCCTCTTTATTCCCCCAGCCCGAAAATACGGTACCAGACCATGCTATATCCTTTCTACGGCTCTTATGGCTGCTGTGTCTTGGTGGAGTGGATACATGACTACCGTTGAGGAAATGTATGTCACCAACTTCCTCGCTGGCCTGGCGGGAAGTATTAATGAGACCATCTCTGAAATTACTGTAAGTGCAACTCGCTCTTGTCCAAGGCCTAGCTAACGAGGGCAGATTGCGGATCTTTTCTTCGTGCATCAGCGAGGTACTGCTAATGGACTTTATGTCATTGCTGTTGTCCTCGGCCAATTTGTCTGTCCTTCAATAGTAGGTGTTCAAGCTGCAGCGCAGAACTGGCGCTGGACATACTACACCACTGCAACTGTCTGTACGGTCCTGACCCTCATGTTCCTCTTTTTCTTTGAAGAGACAAAGTTCATCCCTGTTACCATTGGGGAGATGAGATCCCAGGGTTCCGGCCAGGACGCCCCTGATTCATCGAAGTGCCCAAAGCACGAGACCGCCCAAGCAAAACACAACCGTGAGGTTGCTACACCTGAAACAGTCAGACTTCACTACAGACAGCGCATGCGTCTCATTACACGCACTGATGAACCCCTATGGCGCAATTACCTTATTCCACTCAAGATGTTTCTCTTTCCTCATGTCCTTTTCTCTGCGATACAAATCTCCAGTGGTGTCGCCTTTCTCATTCTTCTGACATCTACTATATCAATGGTCTTCTCAGCTCCGCCATACAAGTTTAATACCATTGGCGTGGGTCTGATGTCCATGGGCCCCTTTGTGGGAAATGTCCTTGGTAGTCTCTGGGCTGGACCTTTGGCAGACTGGGTGGTGATTAAAATGGCAAAGCGCAACAGAGGCATTTTCGAGACTGAGATGAGATTGTACATGATGTTTCTTCCGGCCTTACTGATGGGTGTTGGACTTATTGTTTTTGGAATTACTGCCGAGAAGGTGAGTTGCTTAGAATATTGTCTCAGGGCTGTACTAATACTTTCCAGGGCTGGCATTGGGTTTATCCCAGTATTGGCGGTGCCCTTTTTGGCTTTGGCCTGGCGGGTATTCTGGACATCTGCTCTACAATTATTATCGACGTCTATCAGAGCGTAAGTCAATCATTAGTCCCATTGCTATTTATTCAAGGTATTAACAGTCGATCAGCTCACTGCGGAGGCTTTTATCTCAATTACATTCATCCGCAACATTCCCTCCATTGGTGTTCCATTTGGTGTTGTCGGCTGGATAGCAAGTATTGGCGTTGCTAAGCTGTTTATTATCAGCGGTAGCGTATCAATAATTGTTTGTCTCCTGTTGATTCCATTTATCGTTTACGGCCGAAAGATGAGACAGAGTACCTGGCAATCTTTCGAGAAAGTAGTAGAGCTAAAAGGAGAGACTCGACATTAATAGAGTTCAGGTATTAATTTAGCTAGGTACTTAGTAATTATTTATTCTATATATTTCAATACTGCTTAAAATAACTACTCTTTAGACTATTACTATTCCTACAAGTAACTTCCCTCCCTTTATATATATCGCTATTAAGTAGCAATTACTAAGCCCTATTATAATAGCTTCAGTTTAGTTATAAAAGTCTATAAATATTTTATACTCTTACTAAAGTATTATAATCAAGAATGACAAGAAGGATTTACCTTTAGGAGTTTAGATGAAGTAATCTGAATGAGGTGAAGGTTTTCCCCTGGGCCAGTAGTAACAATCGGACTTCATTGTTTACACACATTCGGAATTCCGAGTCTATACTATTACGTCGATCTGTCAATCTGGTTTAATCTGGAGCTCCGAAGTCCGACTCCGAAGTGACCTCAACCAGCCACGAATCGATTACTTTAGAGTCCAGAGTTCCATCTACATCATTAATTTGTTGGGTTAGTATTCCAGAACTATCAGAATACAATCAATTTACACAAAGAACAAATGATGGGCTCTCAGGTAGAAGCCATCTGCAAAACGACTACGGCAGGGAGGTTGTTACGTCAAAAGATACTAGCGGGAGATTTCATCCTGGCCCCAGGTGTATACGATGGGTTCTCTGCGCGCATTGCGCTTGAGGTTGGCTTCGATGCTCTTTACATGGTAAGTCAGCTATCACTCGTCCGTTAACAAAAGTTTAGCTCACTCATAAGGTCAGACTGGGGCAGGAGTTACAGCTTCCGTCCATGGATGTGCTGATCTAGGCATTGCAACATTGAATGATATGCGGCAAAGCGCAGAAATGATAGCCAATTTATCACCTTCCACGCCTGTCATCGCTGATGCGGACACGGGATACGGTGGTCCGATTATGGTGGCACGTACAATCGAGCAATACTCACGCTCTGGTGTTGCAGCGCTACACATCGAAGATCAGATCCAAACCAAACGATGCGGTCACCTCGCTGGAAAGGTCCTGGTAGATCTATCCGAGTATCTGGCCCGAGTAAGGGCTGCCGTGCAAGCACGCAAACGAATCGGAAGCGATGTACTCATCATCGCACGAACAGACTCGATCCAGAAATATGGATACGAAGAAGCACTGAAACGCCTCCGGGCTGCGCGCGATTCTGGAGCCGATGCTGGTTTCCCTGAGGGCCTTCGATCGATTGAAGAGTCGCAGCGTATCATCGCAGATCTTGCCCCCTGGCCTGTGTTGTTAAACATGGTAGAGAACAGCGTCACGCCGAAATTGTCGGCTAAAGAAGCAAAAGATCTAGGGTTCAGAATGATGATCGTGCCGCTGGCTACCCTGGCTCCGTCCTATATAGCAGTTAAGACTGGGTTGCAAAAGTTGAAAGAAACGGGTTCTGCCAACACCGAGCTTACGCCACAAAACTTTTTTCGAGTATGCGGACTTGATGAGTTGATCAAGATAGATGAGGATGCTGGGGCTACTAACTTCTACGGTGGGGTGGACTGATGCATCTTGGCCATAATGAAGGATACAACATGATGTACGTAGGTTTTAATGTAGCATATCTACTCTATATACTCAATATTTAGAGGAAAGTTCCAATCCATGTAAATATGTGGAAACGACAATGGCCCAAAACTATCGCCTACAGGTGCAGCTGTCGAGCTCCAGGATGCTTCCGCATTATCTATATCTTCAGCGGCAGAAGTCTGAACACATTCAGATGAGGCCTTGTTCATGTTGTATGGACTGCCTTGCCCATTGTATTCGACTCGCCACCACCAAAGCGAATCAAATACAACACTCATAAACTATGTCAGTTAGTAGGGATGAACAAGCCGAGGGCAGTTTCTTGTAAACATACCAAGCGACTGCGTATTCTCAAATCCAACCCATCAGGGATAGTAGTATCCATCGAGTGGCTGTTTGACCACAACTGAGAGAGGATTGTCGCATACCTCTCGTCCAGGTCGCCATGTTGAATGGATCGCCTTTTGACAAGTGATATAGCTTTAAATACCGACTGTTCAGCATCTCGCAAGTTAATGTACTCTCTCAGCTGGCTTCGCACAATTCGTAGTATACAAAAGGCTGCTAGCAAAGCCATACGGGTGTAGTAATTTGATGCCTGTAAGGCGAAGTCCTGCATGGCATCTAAGCGGGACACAAGATCCAGAACACGGGTAGCTATCGATAGGTTTGATATCAATCCCGGCTTTTTCGAGTCGTGACATTGTATAAAGAAGTAGTAGGCGGATATTGCGAGACGGGTGCAGCATTGGGTCAGGTAGCCTAGTAAGTCAGCGAATAATATCTTGCTCGTTAGGTTATCTCAAACATACACAGGTCATCGTCAGTAGGCAGTGAGAGGACTTCTAGTTGTTCACAGAAGATTCTGATCAACGGGATTAGGGACTCACTGCCCTGATCTTCCTCTTTTATGATGTGTTCAAATGCTCCAGTGGCATCAATCAAGATATCATGGCACTTGATACGGTATCGGAATGAGGCATCCACCATTTCTTCAAGTGAAGACTTCCTCTGGGAGAGTTTGGAGTTCGTAATGACAGAACACGGGAGGCCATCGCAGAGGCTGGTGCTGTCCACGTTGAGCAATGGCAATCACATTATATAGAAATCGTACTTACGCTTGAAACACCAAACAGCAGTTGAGCCAGAGATGAGCTCTTTCATCTATCATCTCTTTAGACAACCAAGTGTGCGTCCGTGCAAAGTCTTGTTCGTGACCGTTGACGAAAAGCCCATTCTGAACTGCAAGAGAATGAGCTGTGCCTGCGTACACATGAGAAGGGTCTTTCCACATCGTGTCCACAGGCAATGGCCAGAGACAAAGAATCAAACATCCCTTTATGATCGGAATTGGGTTTGTTACATGCAGAAGCGGCTGAAATGTTCCGCCTCTAATCTGTTGCGTGGCTAACAGGTGGAGCTTGCTCCCATGCTCCAAGTGCCTGGCCCCTGTGGCGATTATCGCCCAGAATAGGAAGGAACATTCTTTAAAGTATGACTCTGGATCGGTATTGTCATCGTTCAAGATTCCAGGTAATTGTCTGCTATAATGAATAAAGAATCTAGCAATCTGAATCAGTAATGCATTAACTATGTAGTGTGAGACGCACCGAGCGAAGCAATCACTTATCTGTTCTGCAGCAATACTCTCTCTTTCCAAGACTTTAGAAAGCAATGAATATTGGTATGATTGGGAAGCATATACAGAGTCATTTTCGAAGGACGGTTCCGTGATAGTATAGGTAGGGTCAGCACTACTGGAAGTTCGTGCAACTGTTCGATCAGAACAGGCTGGCGAAGCCTGTACAGCAGCCTGCGGGGAACACGGTCCTTGTCTTTTAGGTTTGCTCGAGTCCGCTCCAACTATGTTATTGCATTCTATGTGCAGTCGCTTGCAGCGTGAACATGATTGTCCAGGGCGCTGATACAAGTCGCACCTCAACTGTAGACCAATGAATCAATAAGCGCCGATTGGTCCAAGAGCAAAGTAGTCCCCAACCTACCTTCTGTCGTCGGCAGCGGCCACATGCTTTCATTCGACTCGACATAGGCATGATGAAGTCTCTGCTAATGGTAGTGACGTTTCGGAAAGAGCGGCCGGGTTGTCCGAATGAATGGCTCATGAGTTTGGGAACGTAGGGCATTATGTACGGAAATCCGACTGTTAGTTTCTCCGTTTCACGGCACCTAGTAACGCGGGGTTTAAGCTTTCCAACATCCTGTTTTTACTGAAATCACAATTGGAGGAAGCCAATTCAACGCTCAGATACTGGACCAGGTCAATTTGAGGTTAGACCCATGCTGTTCGCACAGACACTTGACGCCTCAGTAAGCGCTTGTATGTGATCCTCCTTAGTGTAACATTTATTGCACTTGATACGGAAGTGATTCAGAATTAGGTATGCATACAGTGTTTTCCCTTATTGTTGGGTCTGTCTAGAGCTAATGCAAGTATGTACTGTACCTTGTTGCCTTCGTCATTGTGCCATACTGTGTTTAAACAGCATATCGGAAACCTCTGTGATCAATATCATCTTCAGATCGCTCAACGACATCAGCAACCATTACCCTGTCTAGTCGCCTGTTCTCCCATCCAAGTAGGAGCGAATACGACACACTGAGTAATATAACAACCGAAGTGAATCCACACGAGATCCAGGCACCCTTATGATAATACGGACCCTGGTCCTTGGGAAATATGTTGGTGCCAACCAAGGGTCCGAATTGCCCCAATGTAGCAAAGATGGCCCACCCACCAGCACGCTTGCTCTCGGTATTGTGTACGCTGGATACCCATGGAAGTAGGATGCTGATACTGACAAATATCTGAACGCTGAGGAAGACTCCTGCGTATCGAGCAGCAACACCTGAGGAACCACCAAGAAGACAGTATCCTACAGTTGATACCACAGCGGCAGTGGCCACAAACGGTCCACGCAATTTAATCCGGTCACTAAGAAAGGCACAAAGTAGAATTGTGATAAAGCAGACAACATACGGGGGAGCCGAGAGACCATTGCTTTCTTGACGGTCAAAAGTGCCCATCTCAGAGATGATAGTTGGGATGAAAAGCGGTAATGAACCGAAGCAGACGTTGCAGGAAAAGTACATCAGTCCTGGCACGTAACCTAGGGGGCACAATAAGTAAGCTCTTGTCTCGAGGTGGAAATGATAACACAACTACTCACTTCGCCAGTCAAGGAACGCTGAACGCCATTCCACCCAGCTGACCTTTCCGTCGCCTTGCGAGTCAACAGTCTGCCCACGCGCAATGCATTGCCAAGCAACTTCTTTTTCTCTATCGCTTAGGAATCTGGCGCTGAGAAGATTGTCCGGCAGATAGAACCAAACCAGGATTGCAACAATCCATACTGGCAATCCTTCGATGAGAAACAGGCATCGCCACGGTTCAACTGGACCCCGAACTCCCAGAATAGCATAACCCAAAACGCCTCCATAAGCGTTTGCAAGGGCGGATCCAGAGAGAAAGATGCCCTGTCGAAAACCAACTTTGTCCTTAGGATAGAAGAAGGATAGGTACAGAGGCACCCCGGAAAACATGCCTTCGAAGCAACCGAGAAGCACACGCAAGACTACCAGGCTAGGGTAGTTGGTGACAGCAGCTTGACAAGCTGAAATGGTAGAGAACCCAATAGCAGCGCAGAATACCCATATATGGGGAGGGAATCGTTTAAATCCCACAGCCGTCCACTGAGAACAGATGTCTATGGCTGCATCAGTAACGTCGATTTCTGTTCAATCGATTGGCTTACACGCGATATAGAATGCGGTTCCAAGCCAGTCGTAGCGTTTTCCCTCTAGGTTTACAGTATTTGGCAGTCCTGCGAGACGAGCATTGCCCAGGTTGCTGCGATCCAAGTTGGAGAAGGTGTAAACTAGGAAAAGAAGAGGCAAGATATGGAAATCGAGCTTGCGCAATACCGCCTTCTCTTCGGATGTGGTAGGAATAATCATTCTCTCCCCCGTGACAGGACTTCTTAGCTGTGTTATATTCTCAAAGGTACTCTGCTGAGCCTTTTCTTCAGACATGATGGAAAATTGTGGTCTTGATGTTGACAAGTAGGCAGTGCCGGACAAATTAAACAGAAGTAACTAAAAGAACTATGTTTAATGGTCTCATCTATGTGATCGCTTGTTTTATTATATAATTATGCAGTTTGAAGGGATATTAACTTGGCTAACTATCAATTATCTGGACGATATCGCAGGGATAAGCTGGTTCGGAATTCCGATGCCGACTACCACATGAGTTTTTGAGACTCCGTACGTAGACTTCATACATCGAGAAGGTAAGCATTCAATCTTGCCTACGGGGTTCTGTGATCGACAGCCTTGCCTGAGTATGTTTCCGAAGTTACCGGAATAGGATGGCCCGGTAGTCCCGGGCTTTCCTGTGGCTGAAGATAGCTGTAGAATGACGTCGCGAGGTAACTAAGACTTAGCGCTTACCACCCCAAGACTGTGACGCAACCATCATAATGATTCGGAATTCCGAATAGAGGATCCAGTCTCCCTTGCCTGTAAGTGAACTTCAAACCAAGACAACTCCTACGCTATCAAACCGACAACCCGAGATAAGCAAAAAGGTTGGGGAGCATTGACGCAAGACCAAGGTCGAGTATAAGAGATTGCAAGACCCTAATTCAAGGGTTTTTTCTTCATCACTCCTCATTCTTCAGAAAGTTTAACATGAGTGTATCAAAGCCTTCCCTAACAGTCCAACTGTCGCAATGGGTATCAAGCCTCAAATTTGTTGACATACCGGAGCCAGTTCGTACGCGAGCAAAGTATCTGATCCTCGATGGACTAGCATGTGCATTTGTTGGATCACATCTCCCTTGGTCCGAGACGGCAGCACAAGCGATCCTCAACCTAGAGCCATCACAGGGAGACGCATCGCTTATCGGGTGGGGAGGACGTAAGGTTACCGCTCTCACCGCCGCGCTTCTAAACGGAACCTTTATCCAAGGCTTCGAGTTGGATGATTGGCACAGCGAGGCTCCTCTTCATTCCAACAGCATTATTTTACCCGCTCTACTTGCTGCAACGCAACAATCTCAGTCCACGATCTCGGGGGAAGACTTTTTGGTCGCGACTATCGCAGGCTACGAAACAGGACCTCGTGTGGGACGTTCCCTTTGGGGAACGCATGTTCTCTCATCAGGCTGGCATTCTGGAGCAGTCTTTTGACCTGCTGCGGCCGCCGCCAGTGTGAGCAAGCTTTATGGGCTTGATGCAGGCAAGATCGAGGATGCGTTTGGAATAGCATGTACACAGGCCTGTGGGCTTATGTCTGCACAGTTTGAAAGCGATGTCAAGCGCATGCATCACGGGATTGCTGCTCGCAACGGTCTTATGGCTGCTGTTTTAGCACAAGGTGGCTACGTTGGTATCAAGCAAGTGTTCGAGCGCGAATATGGAGGATTCCTAAAGCAATTCAGTTCTGGAAACGGGAAACAGCCCCAATATCGACTGGAAGAGTTAACAAGCGAACTCGGAACCAAGTGGCAGACGGACGGCATCCGGATCAAACCATATGCAGCTATGGCGGGTACACATCCTAGCATTGACTGCGTCCGTCGTTTACAAGAGCAAAATCCCAATAGGATGAAGAGATTTAACGAAATCAAGAGCGTTGAGATTCTTCTTGGCGAAGCTGCTTTCCACCATGGGGGGTGGAAGGCTAAACGACCTCTCACAGCAACTGGCGCCCAGATGAGCAACTCGTTCACAACTGCAACACAAATTGTTCACGACCAAGTGTTGATGCCACAAGTTACCCCCGATATGCTTAGCGATGAGCGTGTGTGGAGAATTGTAAACGTCGCTGATTGCAAGCTGCATATTACTGATGGCGACTCAATTGGGTTTCAAGAAGTTAAGATTAAGTTTGAAGACGGGACAGTATTACACCAGCGTGTGCCAAATGCGTTCGGCGTCGATCCGCCCTTGTCCAATGCTGATATCGTAGCCAAATGGAAAAGCCTAACTCAGGACATTGTGGAGAGTGAAGTGGTAAATGAGGTTGAGAAGATAGTGCTTTCATTGGAGGAGCATGATAATCTTGTGGCACTTTGTGAGCTCATTAGCCAGATGGCTAAGAATCCTATAGCTAAGTAGAGATAACGATTTACCATTTATTTTTAGCTCTCAAAAACCTTCTTATAAAATTCACAAGCTGCAAATATCGAGTGTCTTGGATATTACTTATTCTAGAATTGTCAAGTTATAAACCAGACAGAGTTGGGAATTAGGAGAGGCTGTTATCCCGAAACTGCAAATAATTCCCAGCTGGGAATAATGTTAAGTATACAGAATCCAGAATTTAGTATCGCTCAACACAGGTAAGATTGTAGTTCTAAAATGTAGATGCAGGGTAGGCGGCTAAAGATGGGCTAATGGGAGACTTTAGCCGCCTATATCTTAAACACTGTTATGCAATTGCTAGCATTTCACCCTTGCATCTTCCCTAGCGAAGTAGAAAGCTTGGAGCTAGTCCACCCTTAAGAAATTTGTTTAGCTGTATTTAAATAGTTCGGTGTTAAGTGAAGGGAAGGTGCAGTGAGACTAGTTCGTGCGTTTTTTACTGCTGGTGATAACACATCTCGAGTTTGCGCTTCGGCACGTATTACCCATTCACGCTGGTTACAGTGGGAGTTTAGCTATAGTTGTACTAAGAGAGATATATTTTGCACACTGTCTGGGAGAAATGATATGTTCTTAATCCGGGCAACTTGCGGTATCACATGAATTTACTTGTCTTTTCAACTGCCGACTTTAACCTGTGATAAACCCACTCTGTGTGAACGCCAAGGTCAGCACTGCTTGACAAGCAAATGCCCTCCTACTCGAATCACCTACATGTCACAGTCACATTCATACTAGGATCTCAAACGTCAAGTGGTAATGCCCCCCTACATTGTATACTGCCAATACGGCCTAGTCTCCAAGCGGTTATCTCTGTAGGAGCTGAAGTCCTAAGAAAGCTCCCCTGTAATAATGCTAGCCCGACTGGGAAGGTCTGTCTCTCAAAAACACCCCTGCACTGTAACCACCCACCTGATAAGTTATTCCCACCACCTTACCACCGTTCGACGCCTTACCACATTCCGCTTAGACACACAGATATCGGATCGGCTTTTGCCGTATTGACACTTTTAAGGGTCTAGAATCACTTGGCTGTATAACAGTTGAACCCCTATAAAATGTCTTTATTATAGTATCATGAATCATGCTATACCTGAGGTTATGAACTGATAGTAGCCAAGTCACCGTTATGGAAAACTCTATTTCGCATCCACTAACATCTTGTTGTTAGTATATCTTGCAAATGTCGCCGTCGAGATGTTGATCTTGTCACTCCAACTCAAGCATCACCTTGTCATTCATTTGCTACATCTGTCATTTACACTATGAGGGCCTCGTTCTCGTCCATTCTTTTCAGCCTTCAGCTGTTTCTCCTTGGTGTCCTTGCTTCGCCTGAAGTCTACTCCTCGATTGACGAGTCGTGTGGCTGCACAGTCAAGTACATCGTCGTTGAGATGCCGCCTCAAGCTGTCTCTCCTACCACGGCGACTGTTCCTTCTACCGGCATAGTCTCTGCCGCCCAAGAGACTGACTCGGTCAAAACGAAGCCCACTTCCGTTCTACTCAAGACATCTCGAACTACACTACATGCATCCTCAACAGCCCACCATAACACTACAGCTACTTTTGTTCCCAAGACTCCTAACACGGTTGACTGCAGCAATCCAGAGAATGCAGTTCCCAAGAGGAAGATCGCCATGTCTTACCGCAACCTCGACGATGAAGAGACTGCGGAGAAGAATGATAACACTGATAAGCAAGCTCATAAGCCTTCCAACGGAACCTTCTCTACATTCAATACCAACAAGAATACAACTGTCACAAAGGGACCCAAGGGGTCTATTGACATGGACCTTGTAATGAACCATCCAGCTGTTGTTCTGGATTACATAGATGCCATCACTTCTGTGGAGTGTACATCTGACACCATCGAGGTGAACTTCGTAAGGTCCACTGCCTTCAACAATGCAGTCAAGACATGGCTAGATACCTTTATCCTCATCACTAGCAACATGGGCAATTGCAAGGCTGCCAATGGACAAGCATTCTACCTTGTTGATCGTATCACAGCGGATAGAGATAAGAAGTCTATCACTTGCCATGCTTCGGAACAAAAGCTGGAAGATATCGCTGGTATGTCAGTTATTAATGTCAGTGTATAAATGAAACTAATGCATTTAGAAACATGCGAAATGTCCTTCAACTCAATCCCTGCCACCAAGCTGAGAAAGCGCCTTTCCTTAAACCCAAGTCTGTCACTCGACTTTGGCACAGGGCTCGAGAGAGACACAGTCCTTTTTAGTGAAGAACCATTTGTTAGCATCAAGGCTGAGCAAGCCGAGTTTTCTTCCACCGTTTCTTTCTCTGGGCGGGCTAAGTACAACTTCTGGAAGTTCAAGGTCAGTACATAGTAGCACTCATCAACGGAAGCATTACTGACGTAACTAGATGGAACATCTTTACTTTGATCTCGACACTCGTTTCTTAGCCGACGTCGCATTGTCCGCCGATGTGGCAGCAGCCTGGTCCCGATCCATCCTTTATGACCCTGACACTCTCACCTTCACTGTGATCGAAGTCCCTGGTATTCTGTCCCTCGGGCCAGGTATCTCCTTTGCTATCGGGGTGGACATTGATACTTCAGCTGCTGTTGCTGTCCGCGCTGGTGCAGGCATTTCCATCCCAGCAGCAAACGTCCATCTCGATGCTCTCGACGGAAGCAAGAACAGCGCTACAGGCTGGGAGCCTCAATATACTTCCTATGCCAACATCAGCCAGAGTGTAGAGGTTGGTTTGAACGCCAGCGCGTCGCTGACTGTTCAACTTACCTTCAAGTTACTCGGTGGTCTTGTCGATCTCAGTAGTGGACTTACCGCCAGGCCTGAATTCGTGAATAAGTTCAGTCTGGACGCAGTTCAATCGGGTCATGCTTCAAACGACGGCGTCGGTGGTTCCATCGATACGCCTCCAGGTGAATGTGGCGTGTCTTTCAAGTCGGATTTTATTTTCGATCTCGACGGATTTGCTACGAGATGGGTAAAGGGAAATCTGTATCATGTTGAGGTGCCTATCACCGACATCTGTTATGCCTTTTAAGATTTTACTCTGTGCAGGGGATGCAGTAACAGATGGTAGTGACGACAACATTAGTAATAGATCTCGTGTTTCTTAACTGTTGCACGAGACTCAAGGCTATCTCAGCAGTGCTCAATAATGGCTAGTGTAACTAAAGTTGCTCACAACTGTACTGGTTGGAACAATACTACCCGCAACTAATCTCGGTGCATAAACTTCTAGCTCTAGGGTTAGCCGTGTTTTAATGGAGAAGCCGATCGTATAGGCTCGTTCAGCTTCGCTTAGCCTCGTTCAACCTCGGTCAGCACAAGTGTCAACCACGACAAGTGCCGACATCTCATCTTGACCCAGAATATGGGAAACTTTAAGCATGATCAATATGGATGTCAAGGACCGCCAAGATCATAATCTGAGGCTGAGCATGGAAGAATTACGTACCTAGCTAATTGTCTTGAACATGTATCTGGGTATATATAACTGAGACCGCTTAGGAATTGTAATGCATCACAACACTCTCATTCGCACATCCTCTATCTTTACTTTAGTCTTTTACTTCAAAGTCTTTCATTACATCTACTTTATTTGTTACTTTCCTTTGTCATTATCATTGTAATGCTTCGTTACGTCGCGGCAGCGCTACTGTTTCAGACAGGCCTCGGACTTTCTGATACCAGCAAAAACACTATCATTTATGGAAATGGTGGCACTATCAAACTTTCCTCCGACGGTTCCAAGCCCGACATTGTAGTTCTTGACTATGGTTATAGCGTTGAAGGGCATCCTACCTTTGAAGTCGTGTCGGCCTCCGGTGACACATCTGGGTTCGAGCTTACCTTTGCAGAATCCAAGGCTGCCTTGAACACATACATGGTAATTTGCTGAACCCCAATTCGCTGGTTAAAGCCTTTATTTTGGCTAATTTTCGTCTTGTAGAGTGATGGCCCTCTTCCACTTGCAGCTGCCATGGACACATACCGAATCAACAAGTACAACATCACAGGACCTGGATCGACCACCAACCGACTTGTCCAAGGCGCCTTTCGCTACGAAAAGATGAATCTTTCCACCGCGGGAGAAATTCAACTCAAGTATGTGGGCGTCAAGCCAACAGTTCACACAACACCCCTCACAGAATTGCCTGGGTCTTTCAACTGCTCCGATGATGACTTCACTCGCATTTGGCACACCGGTGCCAGAACAGCTCAGCTCACAGAGATCCCTAAGCACAGCGTTCCAGACTTCTGGCAGGTGACTGATGAGGGCTCCTTTGTGGAAAATGCCGCTCCCCAGGCTCTTAGTGATCCTGCCGTCGCTCAAGCTACCAGTTACCAGGTTGAATTTGACGTCAAGCCGCTGACTGGCGAGTTTGTCTTCTCAGTTCTGTCCGACACTCTGAACGAGGGGGTTCTGATTACATGCAATGTTGAGACAGGTGTTATCTCCACGAGCACTTCCGCTTCTGGCATTATCCCCGCCGCTGCTAGGGTCAACGTTGGCCAATGGCTTTCAGTCCAAGCTAGAGTGAATATGACTGATATCCAGGTGTCTGTTAATAACCAGACCGCTCTCAAGTTCACACAGACTTCCAAGTTCTACGGCTCGTTCGGACTTGGTGCACCTCTCGGCCACTCCGCCTATTACCGTAACCTTCACGCTACCACACTCAAAGGCCTCGAGATCTATTCTTCCACTCTGAAAGACAGATCCTTTCTTGATGACTTCTTGATGGGGACCAACCCTCTGGATACGATTGTTGATGGTTCGCGACGTGACCGAATTGCCTACTCGGGCGATCTCGACATTGCAATCTCGTCAACCTTTGCCAGTACTTATGGAAAGTCATTCGTTGAAGGCTCTCTCGATCTCGTTGGATCATACCAGACGACCGCCGGATTTTGGATTCCAGATGCCAAGATCCAGCAAGCACCACTGCCTGCGCCCCTCGACATCAACATCACTGGTCTGATCGGCTACTCTTTCAACTTCCTGAACGGCCTTGCCACCAACTATGAAGTCCTTGGCAACAAGACGTTTGCTAAGGAATGGGCGCCTCGGGCTGTCGCTATGTTGGACTGGGCTCATTCCCAGCTTGTCGATGGGTTATTCACCATAGATGACGCTTCCTTAACTGGAGACTGGAACTACTACGACCCGTCACAAACTGGCGCCAGCACTAAGTTTAACGCTTTGTATGCCTACTCTCTGCAGCGAACAGAGAAGCTTCTCGAGGCTGGTGGCATCAGTACTGGCAAGTATCAGAGTCGGCTTAAGAAGCTTCGCAAGGCTGTTCACAAGCAGCTCTGGAATGAGACACTTGGAGCTTACGTTCTCAGCAATGACATCACCACCGGATTCTCTCAGGACGCGAACGCTCTGGCTATTCTGGCCGGAATTCCGCAGAGTAATGGTATTTCTGCAGAGTCCCTTCTGGAGACCATGGAGGCTGAGCTTCAGCTCCCAGCGGGACCTCTTGCTTTCAGCAATGGAACAGTCAATTCTGGCTTTGCCCAGAAGATCAGCCCTTTCTCATCGGCATATCATCTCCGAGCAGCTTTTGAGTCCGGTGATGAGCACACTGCTCGGCTACTGCTCAAGACTCTCTGGGCACCCATGGCCAACCCAGCTAACGCCAACTATACCAATACTTTCTGGGAGACCCTCGACCCTGATGGTACACCTGGACTTGGTATTATGACGTCCCTATGCCATGGATGGGCTGCTGGACCTACCTCTGAGCTTAGCAAGTGGGTTCTCGGAGTTCAAGCTGTTAAACCTGGTTTTACTCAGTGGAAGGTTCAGCCCATGCTTCTTGGCCTTGAGTGGGCCAAGGGCCGTGTTCCCACCGACCTCGGAACCATTGAAGTTGAGTGGAAGCTTGTATCTGATCTTCTACATATGAACATCCAAGTCGTGGATGACAAGGGAACTCGTGGAACTGTTTATCTTCCCGAGTCGCTGCCAATTTCCCCAAAGGATAGTATTTTCAAGGTTAACGGAAAGGTTGTTAAGAAGACGAGCTTTCAAGTTCGCAAGGGTGAGCGAGTTGAAATCATACAGGTTAGGAAGTAGTGTATCTTCTTTCACTGTTTTATCATACAGTTATACATAGAGATGGACCAGATTAAGCTTTTCGTGGCTTGACTACTTCTCGATATAGTTAGAAACAATGCAATACTTGAGTGATATACTCGCATATTTCTATAAGCTTTAAAAGGACTAGGAATTGAACGTGAAAGATAAGGACGGTATCATTAGCAATGTCCTTTAGTAGCTTATGGGCATGGGACGATTTAGCTAAGAATCGTAAGTCTTGAAGTATTCTTGTAACGTTCTGGGCGTAAAGGAACGGGATGTCAGGCCCGAGGGCTCGGTTGAATCTCACTGACAACGCCAGCCTAAGTTCAATGACAGCTTAGATAAACTGTTAAGACGCAGCCTCGTTTATAGTTACTCAATACGTGGTTGAGAAACAGACAGACCGAATAAGCGTATGGTGAGCAACAGCAGGCAGTCCATCGACTCCACTAGTTTTGGGACAGAGGTAAGGAATGGGGGTCATAAGGCTCCAACTGCGTGCGGGGTCACAATTTATGAGACTAGATCTGATGCAGATAATGAATGTAGTACACGGATTCTGACAGCGTCGGCCCGGTCGCGTGGCTGTTGACAATTACTTCGGCGTTGTGATATCGGTCTGAGACGGCACGGGGCCGAGACCCAGAGGCGTACATTGAACGCTGCTAGAATTCACCTGGAAGAGAGTCAAAATAATGATATAGTTCGAATTCAAAATAGCACAACATCCGCTCTACAGAATACGCTTTATCGTTAAGAGAAGAATGCCTGCAAACTGTAGCTAACGCAAAGCTGTACATTTACTTTATGCCCGTACGTCTCTGTGATTACTCTACACGCGCCAATGTACTGCCCAACTAACATAGTCCAGACCATTTCAAACATCTGAGAGATACTCGCGAAGAATGCCATCTGGCATTTCCAATCCCATGTTATTAGAGTCTCGCTCAAAGAGCTCCCACGAGGTCTGTTTCAGGAACCAAATTTGTTCCTTGACCCAGCCGTCCAGCTCTTCCCTCTTCATTGCAGCGTTCCCGGCACGCTGTCGAGCGACGCGGTCGCAGGCCAAATTCACCCGGTCTCGAAGCCTCTTCAGCTTGTAGTCCAGGTGGGCGTACTTCAGGGCATTCATATCCTCGTTGACTATGCCAGCGCTTTTCAGCGTCGTTCGGCTGTCGTCCAAATCCGGATCTGCGAATGAGTAGCTGGTAACCATGTTTACCCGCTCTGAGCAATTACTGGCACGAAGGGCAGCATGCTCCAAGTTACCGCCTTGTATGAGAACTGCACCACCGAGGTTGTCACCGCGGGCTTTTGCAATAGTTCCGTTGCCCGTTTTAATAGCTGTCTCGCCGCCCTCCATGTTACTGATGTCGCTTAACATAAGGACACAAACAACTGGTACTTGATCCTTATGCCAGGCGTCGATAGGCACGCCGTCCCATTGAGACTTCGGGATGTCAGTTGCTACATCAGCCAGAGGCTGTGGCTTCGCGGGAACCTCGGTATAATGATAAATACTCGCGGGACCACCCTCGCCCAGTTGGACGTTCACATAGCCTATATCGTAATGGCGGTCAAGTGGTTTGAGAGTAGTGCCAAACGCCTTATCAATTGCTGCCTGAGTTGCTGGGTGATACCAGGCCTGCTTGATGAAGCTAGCTTCCTATCAAGAAGACTTATTAGGGATCGATCTAAAGTTGCGAATTGAACTCACTTCCGCGTTGGCCGAATGGCCTCAAATGTAGCAGGGTGCCCGGGCCCAGGATCTCATGTACCTGTCCAAGAACTCTTTTCGAAATAGCTCTCGCCGCATAACACGGACACCTTCTTCTGAAAAGAGCTGGAAGGGTTCTGTGTAGCAGATATCCGGGGCGTTGTGTGGCTTTTCAAGTCCCAATTCAGTGAAGGAGTACCGTTTTCTTGAGGGCTCGAAGTTCAGATGTATCTCAGGATCAAATTGAGGGATCTTGCGACCAGTCGTTGCCTGTGAGAATACACTTTGGCTGTTAACAAGCATTTCTGATTGACGAGGTGCGGGATGCACAGGCTGAGAGGCCATGACTGTGCTTAACATCATTGTTATCTGATGGTCGTTTGTAAAAGCAAGAGAATAGGGTTAAAGATTGGGGAGGAAATAAGATAAACCTGGAATGATGGTTGGTACTAGCTATTCAATCTCGGTCATGCTTCATATTGAGGGATATGATGATTATATATTTTCACGCAGTTATCTCTTGACAAGTAGATTCGTAACATGGTAGTATCTTTGTATCAAGTGTTTGTGAAACACAAAATGTACTATATCTTGCTTAGCGCTAACTGTATCTGTAGAAACAGCCCGGATATATATCCCGTAGATCACAAGAACACTATAGACACTCAACAATACAACGGCATGATATGAAAATAAGTCAACGCTAAGCTGATGGTGTACAAAGTTTCCTAGAGTGGCACCTTGTATCGGGTATGAAGTATTAATACAGCTAGTTGTATCAAGGCCTGCAAACAAACTGACAGTTGGAATCTGTGGATTGATTACCTGGACAGTTGTATCTATAGGTTATAGTGCGTAAATACAGTTTATCTATGCGGGAACTTGATATTAGCATCGACAACTATCTCTCTCGCCTCTGTCTGGGAAATATAAATGATAAACATAGATAATTTATTGCAGAGAAGACATACAGTGCAGGATATGAAGCTAGATAGGGACAAGCGTTGTGGGGACTCCCTCTAATATTAGTGGCTGTAGATAGAGAGGGAACGTCAGGCAGAAGGGAGTGGGTTCAGTTCATTCACGCCCGATTACTCAGACCCGCGGGTAAGCTATCCTATTCCAACATCACACCACAATGGACCTACCTCCTTTTGCGCCCTTTTCATATCGGCTCCTTCAGCCGGACCAGATACGTCTACTCCATATCCAGCCTGGCGAGTCCGATTTGATCTGTATCAACCTTCACACTATTGAGAGCCCCGCGAATCAAAGATTTTGGGCATTATCCTACGTGTGGGGTCCGAGAGAGAACCCTGCCACAGTTCTCCTCAATGGACAGCCATTCAGTATTACGAGAAATCTTTACCATGCTCTCCATGAGTATCGCCGTCACATATTCACGGACAAACTGACTGGGGCAATCGCAAGAGCATGGCTCTGGGTTGATGCTATCTGTATCAACCAGAACGATCAAGTTGAGAAGTCCATACAAGTTCCCCGCATGTCAGATATCTACGGCAAATGCGAACGTGTATTGGCTTGGCTAGGACCTGTCGAGGATAAGGAGGAGGACCAAATCCGCAAATTAGCCGAGAGGCTGGTAGACTTTACGTCACCTATCGAACAAGACGTTATTGAAGATAATCGTATCACTGCATTCACTGAGCTTGCAAAGTCAGACGAAGAAGCTGCTGTTGAAATTGAGTCCGTTCGAAAGGCCTTGAGATCCATTGGTCATCGTCCATGGTTTCGACGGATCTGGATCCTTCAAGAAGCTGTTCTAGCCCAGAGACAGCCCATCTTACTTTGTGGATCATACGAGCTTGGGTACAACACCTTCTTTAAGGTATGGGTTCTAATGTTGGATCCGTCCCAGGACGGACAGCTTCTTTATTCCTTTATGGCGGAGAACCCTGTGAGGTTCAAAGCTATCGAGTTGGTGTACAAGACTATCTTAGAGCAAAGGACGATAGACAAGCAACATCAGACGAAAGACTTCCTTGTTCGGCAGAGCCAGTGTGCGCTAGATCTCTTGAAGTTGCTGAATGAGGCGACCGAATTGGAAGCTACCGTCCCTCATGACCGCCTTTATGCCCTGATTGGCCTGTTAGCTTGCGATCCGTTGCCGCAGGCTCTCCAGCCAGACTATACCAAGTCTTTTGAGCAACTATGCCACGAGTTCACTGTGTTCATCCTTGAACAAACGCAAGACATTCGAGTCCTGAACTTGGGCACTGTGGGTAGCTTCAAAAACGTTCCGTCCTGGACGCCAGATCTTCGAAACAGCTGGATGGCGAGGGCCAACATCGCGCCCAGTCTCGGGAGATGCTTTCGGATATCATCTAATAGAACCATCCTTACTCTGCCTGCAATTCTTCTTGGGCAATGCGTTTCAGTCAGCAGTCCCGTCCAGTTAGGTCCAGAGGAAAGTAGCATGGCAGCATCGGCATTCTTGCATTTTGACGAGTGTATAATTTCACCAGCTGCAGCGATCAGAAGAGTGACTCGCATGTCAGTTATGATCGAGTGGTTTAAACATCATTTTGCAAACATATATACCGAAACTCAATTAGAACGCAACCCCTCGATTTTGCAAAGGATCATGCTGGCATACACATGCATGGTACATAATCAGCCTATCTCGTCCCTCGGTACAAGATATGGGACCGTGGAGCAGTTAGAAGGTGCATTTGGTATGGTGACAGACCCAATCATTCAGAAAGGCTTGATTGGATGTAGCAATTTCGTCTTGCAGGATGGAACTGGGGGAAGGTTGCTTCACAACAACGATGTAGCCGCCGTTGGAGATACGGTTTGTGTTTTCCAAGGTCTCTCGGTTCCTTTCTTGGTAAGATACAATGACGGGGATAAGAGTTATAGGATTGTTGGCCAGGTCTCTAAATGGGAAACTATTGGGGCATGTCTACCCACGGAAGTCCTGGAAAATTACCATCGCTCATTCAAACAATACCATCTGGGAAAGGAAACCCAGCATAGTATTGGAACACTTGACTTACAATAAACAGACATTGATCTACCCCAAGGGAGATATGCCAACAAGGTTCAAATTAAGTTACAATAAGCAGTCAGAATAAGCGCTTGCAAATGGCTGGTGGGAGTAGACAATATGAGTTACTCTACTGTATGAGTTTATATGAGCGGGAGATAATTAGTTGCGGCTGCCTTGTCTTAACTCATTACAAACACAGCGTGCACCGGACCAATAATAACACTACGAGGACGGATGCCAAGAAACGAACTACCTTATTTCCGTTCTGTTTGGTTTTATAGTGAATCGTTCCAGAGGATACTAGAAAAAAAGTCAGTGCTGACAATATGTAAATTTTCAGCTTTGGCCTCTTGAGGTTAGCGTTTCTTTAGCTCCAATGAAATAGTCTGACCACGCCATTTAAAACGGTGTCTTATTTCTCATGGGTGTCCTGGCTTAAGAACAACCACAAATTAAATCACGGTTCGTCCAGAGCGAAGACTGTGGCGTAGATGTCAATACATAAACTTTCTGGTTTCAGGTTTCAGGTTTATTGGCATCCCGTTTCTAAATAAGGCTCAAGCCGTCGTCCAGTCACCACATTATCCGCTAAGTCCGTCAATAGTTTGCATCGGCAACGATCAATTTACCCAATTGCACATAGCTGACCTTGTTTGGAAACAATATGATCCGAGGATACAGGGCTATCGGATATAACAACGTGGAAGAGTGGAGATTTAGTTCAGCCACAGCGCAATCGCAATTAAACAGCGGCTCAATCGTCCAAACATTTTGTCTTGGCGACGGTAAGGCGAGTCAATGTTAGATCTAGTAGTAGGCGAACTGCATGGAGTAACTCGTGTTTTTCGCACAGCTGCCGTCTTTTATATAATGATCTGCATCCACGCGATTCTACCATCGCAGATCACACACTCGTTCGTTCATTCATCTTGTCATTCTTTACTATTCATTCGTTTACCAATACTGCAATATGCAGCTAATTATTACTATTGCTGGCTTGGCCTTTGCCAGCATTGCTGCCGCTGGACCTTGCAAGCCTCTTCATCAAACCACCGTCTCATCTGTAGACATCCTTCCCACCACATCGGCTGAGTCGAGTGTTATCGCCCCTACCGTCGTTCCCGAGCCTGTGGTCTCTACCAGCACGGAGGCTTCCGAGACTATCTCTGAGAGTGTGACAGCATATGACTCCAGCACATTCATTGAGAGCTCCACGCTGGCCACTGTTGTAATCGAAGAGACTAGCAGTACTGTACAAGAGACCAGTGCTGCAGAGACTAGCACTGCTGAGGCGGCTAACACTTCCTCTTTTGAGGTTGAGACATCTGCTACCGCAACCACCAGTGAGACTGCTCTTCCCACTGCCGACCAGTCTTGCGATAACGGTGGCTTGAACTATGCCATTTATGAGCACCATTTCTACAACTCTGATGCGCCTCACTTCTCATCCTTTGACGCCACTTTCTTCCACGATGCCACCCCTACCTATAAGGGCGTCACCGAGCGTATTGGCATCCAGCCCGGCACTAGTTGGACAAAGCCCTTCACCATCTATGAGGGCAGCCCCAACCAGATGTTCCAGTATAAGGCTGTCAACCACCGTGGTTTCCTCTATGCGCCCGAGACTGGTACCTACGAGGTCACCGTCCCCAACTCCGATGAGATCACACTTGTTTGGTTCGGTGACAAGGCCATATCGTCTTGGACACGTGAGAACGCCGATCTCGAGCAGGATTACCCCGGTGGCACTTTCCAGACATTTGTGATTGATCTCGAGGCTGGCACTTACACCCCCTTCCGTCTTCTCTGGGCTAACGCTCAGGGTGAGCTCAACTTCGTCGCCGAAGTCAAGGCTCCTGGCGGAAAGGTGATTGTTAATGGTGATGGTGGAGATAATAAGTACTTTGTCCGATACGACTGTGATGGAAGCACCCCCGCCTTCCCTGACTTTTAGATCAACACATAATTGTGGCGGCATTTTAACAATAGGTACCACTTCTTTCATAGAGGCTACATACAAGCTTATAAATTGTAATACATATTCTACAATCTACTGTTTTCTTCATCTTGCCATGATATACTATACTATCCAGATATGTAGTAGTAATATTCCCTCTAGTCTATATATAACAGCCTTATAATGCACTTATCTAAAGGGCAAGACGTAACTAAAGCAAGTTAGCAGTTGTACTTATTAGAAATAGTTATTATATTTATGTAGTATTATAAAACTGTCTCCATTCTGGATGAGACCCTATTGTAATAACTAAGGGACTCTTCATGTAGGCACCCTACTATACTTAAGAGATAGAGATGGTTATATTTTGGAGGAGCAATTTAGTCATGTACTTAGAATCAATTGCATCTCCCCTGAATTGAGAAGGGGAGCATATGTGAGCTAGTATTGATAGGATCATTCTGGACTATACCTAAGTAAGAATCGGCGTGACTTAAAGTAGTATTCACCCACCACTAGAATATGAAATCGAGCTTCCTATCTAGATCAAAGCTGGGACATGCCGACTATACAATATCCCCAGATGTGGACACTCTTGCTTGTGCCTTGTTTTTATAGTCACTATGAGAATTGCTTCTGTCGGCCGGTGTGCTCGCAAATAACTATTATTGCAACCCCACCAAAGTCAGTATGCTGCAGGCAGTAGATTTTTCCACGTAGGAGCGATTGCCAAGGAGACTGGGTTCAATGCCCTCGGCTCGTTTGGGCAAATAGATCCGTTAACTGTAGCAAATAGTTCTTATCTTTTGAGTTGTCAGTATCGAGCTGAAATGCAATTAGACTGTGTAAGAGCAACCTTGATTACTCAGTTGCTTTATCTATAAATATCCGTACTCCAAAGGCTTTCCACTAGATTGAAACTTCCCAATGCACAGAGCAGCTCAAATCGATAGTAATGACCATCATGCATCCTGTAAATTCTTGGAAGCTCATATCAATCCTCCTGGCATACCTGTGCTTAGGCACCTTTCTCATTCAATTCGCAGCATGTCTTGCTGTCGACCATCTACCTAAAGAAACAATTGGCAGTTTCGGCAAGCGGGCTGTCGGGTCAGGCTCTGATTCTAGCGATTTGTACTACCTTGGTGTTGCCAAGGCTGATATCACTGGCCCTGTAGTCGAGCTCAATTTAATGGGATATGCCGAACTGTCTCAGAAAGGAACTGGCTTGCGCCAACGGCTATACTCACGCGCTTTCATTATCGGAAGCCCAGACAACCCAGAAGAGCGATTCATCTACTTGGTCCTGGATACACAGTCTGGTGACACGGCGATTCGAAGAGGCATTCTCGAAGGAATTGCTGCTCTTGGATCTGACTACTCCATGTATACAGCCGACAACGTGGCTATTACTGGAACGCACTCCCATGCTGGACCAGCAGGTTGGAACAACTATCTAATGCCACAGATATCCGCCTTGGGCTTTAATCAGCAGTCTTATCAGGCTGTCGTTGAGGGTGCGGTTCTGTCAGTCAAGCGAGCGCACGAGAATCTCTCTAAAGGACGTCTTAGCGTTGGCAAAATTCGCATAGACAATGTCAATATTAACAGAAGTCTATACGCCTATCGACAAAATCCGGAATCTGAGAGACAGAAATACGAGGATGAGGTGGACAAGGAATTGACTATGCTCATGTTTACACGAGAAGAGGACAAGAAGACCACTGGGGTTTTAACTTGGCACTCGGTTCATGGTACAAGTCTTCACATGAACAATACTCTAGTATCTGGTGACAACAAAGGCGTGAGTGCCTACTTACTCGAAAAAGCCATCCAAGGCACGGAAGGAGCTACCGACGATTTCGTAGCCGGGTTCTCCCAGGCTGCTGTGGCAGATACAACGCCCAATGTTGAAGGCGCTTGGTGTGAAGACGGTTCAGGAAAGCAATGCGACTTCAAGGACTCAACATGCGGTGGCAAAACAGAAACCTGTCACGGCCGAGGCCCTTTTTGGGGATTGAATGATGGCGGCACTAAGTCTTGCTGGGAGATTGGTCGACGTGTCTTTGAACAGGCAGCCAAACTGTATGATCAGATGCGAGATGGGAATGGTGTTGCAGTGTCTGGAAACAGTGTTTTGGGCTACCACTCATTCCATGATATGTCCAACTACACTTTTAGGTTGCCTGACGGGAAAATGGCAAAGACATGTTCAGCAGCGTTTGGGTACTCATTTGCAGCTGGCACAACTGACGGTCCTGGCTACTTCGACTTCAAGCAGGGAGACTCTGGATCTCCGGATGCCAGCCCACTCTGGGGCATAGTATCCAAGTTTCTACGCAACCCCACCAAAGAGCAAGTCGCATGCCAATCGCCAAAACCGATCTTGATTGACGCTGGCGAGATCACATTGCCTTACGCCTGGGCTCCCAACATCGTCGACATTCAGATGCTGCGTGTTGGTAACTTCTTCATTATCGTATCCGCGCCTGAACTTACAACCATGTCTTCAAGACGCTGGCGCGAGAGCATAAGTAATGAGATACAAAGTCGGGGCAGCCTGGGTGATGGTAACAACCCTATTGTTGTAGCTGGAGGACCTGGAAATACCTACGCACACTACGTTACCACGCCGGAAGAGTACGATGCGCAGCGCTATGAAGGCGGGTCAACTGTCCACGGAAGACACAGTCTCGACGCTTACATCAACCTGACATCGACGTATCTCGGCTATCTTCTCAAGGAGAAAGATGCTGGGAAGCCCCCGACCGGTCCCTCGGCACCCGATAACCGTAAGAGCTCTCTCTCTCTTGTCACTGGTGTTGTATACGATAACCCCAAGGCCGGCACCAAGTTTGGCGACATCGTGAATGACGTGACAGAATCAGAGTTCAAGTTTGGGGATACAATTACCGCTACATTTGTGGGGGCCAACCCACGCAATAACCTGCACCTCGAATCTACGTATGCTGCTGTTGAGAGAAAAGAAGGCTCAAAGTGGACTCGGGTTCGATCCGATGAGGACTGGGATCTCGTCTTTGAATGGACAAGACTTGATGGTCTGCTTGGATCTAGTGAGGTTCAGATCTCTTGGGAAACAGGTTGGCAAGATGCCAAAGACATCCAAGCTGGAACATACAGATTGATTTATTATGGAGACAGCAAAGCCCCTCTCACTGGCAAGATTACTGCGTTTACTGGCAGGAGCGGTGAATTCGACATTGCTTAAATTAGTCTATCTGGACGATATCCAATCTTTTATTCTTCGATTCACTCTCTTGTATTCCTGGCCTTTGGCTCTGGCATTGTGGCTCTCGCGAAATGACAATATAGTATCAGCAGTGGCATCTGCCCTACCGCAGTAGTTAATGCTTCCCGGTTTTATGCGGGCTTGTTATTAAGATGGTGTCTTTAATTCTGCGCCACGTAACTCAGCTTCAAAACATTAGATACTGTCGGAATTCCAGTCTCAACCACCAGACTATGCATGTGAAGAGCCGCTGATTTGTGGGGACTGAGCTGGATGTAGCACTGGAGCGGAATCACAGTAAAGTTGGTTCCGAGCGCTAGCTAGTCTTCAGCTGGGCGCTGGGCTTCACCACCTTGTAGCCTGTGTAGCCATCCATATCGGTCTTACAATTACTGCACCCTTCCCCGCATCTCCTTTGCAGGTGTGGGCTTGTCTACCTTCTCTATTAGTCGTCTACCAAGAGATCGGGGTCTGGTCTCGGCTATGCTAGACTCAGTAAGATGAATACGCAACCTTGAGGGAGTCATATTATAGCATGTGGCCTCACCTACATTGTGAATCAATGTTTCTCTTCTAACTTGTTCCAACTCCTTTTCTATCTGATAGCCATAATATGAGTCTAATGCACGCTCAGTTTGCCGCGATCTTGGCTTTGCCAACAATCGTCATTACCCAAACTCTTCCCGAAGACTTGGCTAGTGTGATTGTCAGCTACTCATCCCTCTCGTTAGTTCTATCCTTACTCATCTCCACCCCTCGAGATCTCAATACTTCTCTATCTGACAGAGATACAAATATCACTGTTCTGATTCATACTAATAATGCCATTGAGAGTTACCTGAGAGACGGCAATGTCGCCGATGCAAGAGAGCTTAACAACGCAAACTTCAGGGTCTTCTTTTCATATCATGTTCTTTCAGCCTCTTTAATTTCCTCACACTTTGAAGGCGTACGAGGGTTGTCAACTCCCACTCTGCTTCAAGATACATAATTCACCAACAGAAGTGCGGGACCTCAGATTCATAGTCAGTTCGGGAAAGGTGCTGATGGTCAATTGATCTTTGCTGCAAGGCATGATCGAAAAGACAAGCGGACTGATGATGGCCTTGAAGAGCCGAATATTATGCTTCGAGCAGGCTTGGCACAGGATATCAAGTTGACAGCAGTGGATGGCTCATGGGGTACCAACAATATCTGCTCATTCCAGACCGTCGACAAGTAGGGAGAACGCCTCTTTTCGATCGATCAATAGTGACTATTCTTCTCTTTTCAAAGTTCTTTCCCCTCATAGATCTTGCGATTTACAGCTCAGAGACAAGTATTCAGTTACAGGAACGTGAAATATAATTACAAAGGAAGATATGTCAGGCTAATATATGAATTGCTGTTATATTTGTTATGAATGTTTCTGTAAAGAAGTATAATAAAAATACAAAAACCCGTTGTGTTTTTACGCCCGATTTTAAGTACCGAATCAATCTAGCTAATCTGCATGACGTCGACTTTCGTGACACTAACTCCTGGCCTTAATTGGTTTGGCCGGAAAGTGGCTGCCGCTCGAGCGAATGCCAAGTGAATGCACAGCCTCACGTGAATCAGCTGTGCTGACGCGTGAGGCCTCACTAAAATCTCGGCGAGTTTTCCTTCCAACTCATTCTATATCAGCTACTCCAGTCAGCTCCGTTTTGTTCTCTCATTGATACTTCTATCTTTCAGGCGTCATGGGCGATTCGGATGAAGAAAAGGAGCGTAAAAGGGACAAGGTGGGAGAATTCATGTATGCGCTATTTCTCTATCATTTCGCAACGTCATTCACATCAACTCGTGGCGTCACATCTCTCCCGTGCCGAGCCCTGGCTTCGTAACTGACACTGTCCTTACAGGAAAAAGAACTTCAATAAGGGCGAATTAGCTCTGAAGCACGCTGTGGGTCTCGGGAGTCAGCCCAATGTGGTCCCTGTGACGCAACCTATAGTCCATGGACCACCTCGGCCCGTTGAAGTTGGCTGGCATCCAGTTGGAGGTTTCGCGGGGAAGTGGTTCGCTGAGGAGACTGGCCTGGGCAAAATGATTACGGACAAGATCAACAAGTATCCAGATCCAACACAACATTGGGCAGTCTTAGTTGGCGACTATGCTCATCAACTGTGGATGGTAAGTAGACTTATCATCCGTCCGCTTGAGACGAGGCAACAACTCATTATGCTACGAAAGGACGAGAATTTCGATGTCATCTACACGAATGCAAAGATCGATCGAGATGAGTGGCGCACGTTCCCAGTTGGGGAAACACGATTCAATGATGATGCGTTGAGAAGAGCTGGTATGTAGTTTATCTACTTTCCAAAGCTATTCATACTAAATCTCTGGCCGCAGGCGAGTCTGTTATTCAAAGCATAAGAGAAAAGCAACCCACTTACAATCTCATCACCAATAACTGTCAGACATATGTGCTGCAGCTTCTCGATGCTATTAAGGTTGGTGTAAATAAAGAGTTCGGCACAACCTTGGCTGTCTACGAGAGGGTCTTTGGCCCAGGGAAGATCAAGGATCTATTCGAAGGTGAAGAAACATCGGAGGGATATCATGAGCAGCAAATAGCGCCAAGACCAGGTGCTGAACCAGGAAGATCAGATACGGTCAATCTGGCACAGGATGTCATGAACCAGAACACGACTCAGCTCGACACAGAGAGGGAGATGGTGAGACACGACGATGAGAAGAAGAAGAAAGGGTTTTTCTCCCATTTTAAATCTAGGTCGTGGTCTCTCAAGAGTTAACTCATTAGTTGCAACACATACTTGGCTGGAGGGTACTCACATAATTATTATTAGTATGCAGGATGATGGGATCTAAATGAGGCCCTAGGTAGCATAATGTAGAGCAGTTTGATATGAGTCAAACTCAGATATGTAGTTGCGCAGCTTCTGTCACTATGTCTCAGCTCTAAATATTTGATTCTACAGTTGTCTAGGCGGCTGTGGTACGACAGGGCGTCAAAGGTGTAGCCAGTTTGTAGTTTAATCAAATTCACTGGAACAGGTGCTCTTGATAATTATGGAGATCCTTTCAAATCGTGCCATTATACTAGGGTTATCATCTTCTGAATATTCCTATCAAAATTGACTGTTCTATGCCGCCTGTGACCCCAATATGCTAGACCAACATGCTTTCCATACGCCTTTCTATTGTACAAAACTCCTTAATCACCAAGAAAGATCCTTCTGAATCTTATCACACGAGAGGCCAGAGCAGGAGGAGAAGAGGCTCTCATCCTGCTCAGTCTTGGTAGCAGACTTGTCGAGGATCTGCTGCGCAGGTCGAATTTCTCGTCCAGCGACACCCTCGAGTTTGCGGTGGTGCTCGACTAGTTGGTAGACTTGATTCTGAAACTGAAGAGGGGTCTGGTCAACAAGGACGCCTGCTCTGAGGTTCTTCTCGGCAGGGGCCTCGTTTTCGCTGGCTATTTGCTGAAGGATGTCTTCGACCTTTCTGAAGTCATCGTCGCTGGCACCCTTGTGGCGGTAGACCTCATACTGAAGCTGAGACTTGCTGGCTGATGTAGGAACACATCTTAAGAGGAAGAAGAAGTGGGGACTGGCATGATTAGTTATTTGTATTTGCGATTTTGTAGTTGAACTTCAAATGCTTACGAGATGGTTATAGACGCGTTAGGGAAATAGAAGTCGCTAACAAGTGAAGTGGCCTTCTCCTGAATCTCGGTAGCGGTATCACTGTTAGTGTTGGACTTGTCGGCAAGAGTCTTCCAGTTGAAGCTGCTGGTGTCCTGCTTGACATAATCGAACTTGTAATCGTCGAGGTGGAAAGAGCTGTAACGGGCGGATCGGTGGCTCTCGTTCCAAGGAATCTCAGGCAGGGTCTTGGCGTCCATGTTGATCCAGATAAAGCCTTTCTCATCGACGTGGACGTGGAGGGGGAATAGGCCGTTCTTGGATCGGTCAAAGCCAGGAAGATCTTGGTACAGGGGAGCCTTGGCGAGCTGTCCATTCATACCATAGGACCAGCCGTGGTACTTGCAAGACAGGACGTTGTTCTGGCCATTATCCTTGACAACGACTGGGAAAGCTCGGTGACGGCAGATGTTGTGAAAACCCTTGATTGTACCCTCCGCATTGCGGATGAGGAAGAAGTCAAAACCAGCTTCAGCGTAACGAACCCAAGAGCCGGTCTGCTCGAATCGCATCTTGTGAGTGAGCAAGATCCATTTCTTTGAGAATATAGCGCGTCGTTCAAGTTCATAAATGTCTTCAGACTTGTACCATGTTGATGGTAGAGGCTGTGTGAGGGGTGCGGCAGCAGGAATGGCTTTTGAGATAAGGCTTTCCTTTTGTGGCTTAGAGAGGGTCCTCTTGGCAACCAGAGCCAAAGCCGCAGCTATAGCGAAGAATATGAGAGCACCAAGAGTCAGCATGCTTGTGTTGAAGATATAAGTTCCTCGTTGTGTGAAGGAGGTAACTTTCTGGTGGCTTGAGTTTGACTGGCTTTGTTTCTAGCGGGCTCTGCAGTCTATATATTATTACGCATGTAATTTACTTGAACAGCTGACGATTCTCCTCATGGTAAACGCCACTCGCTATCAAACCACAATAAACTGATTCCAGATAGCGGATAACCGCTAAGTTTCCGGTCATGTGATCGGTGATCCAACTCTAACCTAGTTTCTGCCAACAAATGAAGGTGACTGGAATGTGTGCACGCTAAGTGGACTATGGACTTTTTCCCGTTCTCGAACGGTTCTATGCCGTCAACCCCGGGTCACATTGATATCAGACGTGCATATCTATCCTTCTCAAGTGGCAGCGACGCATCAGCTGGGTGAAGCCATTCCCGGTAGTTGTCCTACCATTGCCTATCGTGCTCTAGAATATCTTCCCCGCATCATTTATCTCCGCATTTCGCTTCACAAGATACCGGACTTTTGTGTCCGTGCCCGATGTTCGGTCCCCGGTATCGTGACGCAACATTGATCGGCGTCGGTAAAATCAGCCGCTTGCGGGATTTCACTATCTAGCACCAACTACCTCAGTCAACTTTATCTATAGCACGGCATATAGACGTTTTCTGGATCCTCGACGTAACATTCTATCTTCGTACCTTCTTCTCGTTTTTTTTTTTTTTTTTTAACAATATCTCCTCCGACGCAGTGAGAGCTCGCTACAGAACTAGCGAAAACTAAGGCCCCGTCGTTGACTTGACAGATAGCAACGTACCTGGTCGTTGCATTCAACATGTCCGGTTCGGGATTTGAGTAGCCCAATACCGAAGAGCGTGGGGCAAGATTGACAATCCGAGGCCGGTTTCAACTTTGCATATACGGACCACGTCAAACAACAGATTGTTTATCAACACTGAGTATTGAGGTACTCAGCTCGTATTGCTAGGCCCTCGAACACCGTTGGATTTAAGTTTGTTGCATTGGGACCTATAGACAGTTTATATCTGCGCGCAGAAAGGTACTTAGGACTTAACCTCGAGAGACATAATTGCATAAGTCGTTCTATAAACTCCTCACATGATAAAGTATCTGTATATAATAACTTCTTTAAACCTAATTGCTAGATGAATTATTCATCTATTCACTTTGTAATACTGTATTGCTTACAGGTGAATTAATTGTAATTGTAATTAGACTGAAAAGTATTGTAAAGAACGGTATATGTACTTGTATTGAAATGTACAGAAGGCTAAGGTTAATAGCCTTCTAAGGAATCTAATTATATATATAACCAATAGTTATAGGCCGAATGAATTCTATATTGTAGTTATGAGAAACCAGTGGTTGACTTTGCATTGTTAAGAGCATTGTCCCCTCCGCAACTGGCCGTTTACTTGGCGCAGATCTTGGCATACAGGTTGACGGGGCTGGGGCAGCCATAGTTCTTCTTGCTGCTGGGAGTGCTATAACACTTGGCGTCGCCAGCCTTGCAGTCGAACTTCTGGCAGCCATCACCAGGGTTCAGGATGTTATGCTTGTTGGCGAAAGGGTTGCCGTACTCAGTGCTGAGCTCATAGTAGACGTTGTTGGCGTCGGAGGAGTAGCCAAAGAAGAGAGGCTTGTTGAGTGTCCTGGTGTCGGCAATCTTGATAGTTGAACCAGGAGTGCGGAGGTCCTCAGAGAATCGCTGGCCAGGCTTGAGAGTGGTCAAGGGGCCAGGAGCACCACCGTTGAAGGGAACGGACTGGACATAGATGGCAGTGGTGCATTCGTTGATGACGATGGCCTTGTTGGCTGCAGCAGCAGTGCCGAAGATGGCAGTAAGAGCGGTGATGGCGCTGAACTTCATGGTGATAATTGGTTTTGGTGTTGAGGGGTGAAGGTTGAGGAAGATGAATTGATTGTTGGATGAGAGAGTTGAGTGTGTTTGTGTGAATGTGTGATGTGATGAGATGAGATTGTTCAAAGTCCAGAACATCAGGGCAGCAGATGCCTTTTATCACTGGAGGTGAGTGTTTGCCTGAAAAGGCTGGTTGCTGGATATTGACAACATACGAGCTCTAGTGCACCACTAGCTGTGCCATAATATCGCCGATACGAGCATGATCCATCGCCTTGTCCGGAGAAATTCAACCTCGTGATTTTCTGCGGGGTTTGTAGACCAGGGATGACATAGTGCTTTGACAGGTTATTAACCATAATGTGCCTGCCCGACAGCTAGAATCAACTGACTGCCCGTGCATTGTGCTGTTCATTATTGCATGGGTTTGTGTTTCTAAATTATGCTTAGCTCGTATTCACGAGGTGGTCGAGTTATAATTAGATTAAACTGGGCTAGGCTATGGGTGATCCTGTCTGACCTCGTTCTCGGCACCACCTACTGGCCTTACCCGTCTCTCGAGCCCCACTATGGCTGGAATGATACAATGACGGCTTTACACAACCACATCTACTATGTCTTCGATTCAAACTCCTTCGCTTGGTCAATAGATTTAAATAGAGCTAAGCCGATTGCCTCACGGAAGCGGACGGAAATGACGACATTATGCATCTGAGAAAACAGACTGGTGGACTAACAGAACCATTCTGCGAGATAAAATGCAAGTGTAGTTTGAAATACTGTGAAAATACTATACTTGTTGTGCTGTGAATCTCTTCTTCTCGACACCGCCATCTCATGAGCCTTGCATTTCTGCTTGTTTCCAAAACATAAATGGAAGGAAACACAGACCACTGAGAAACTCAACAAAAACTGCCGAGCCAAGCCTATCTGGGAGTGCAAATCATGAAATGAGGAGGAGCTAGGGCGGGCCCAGACGTCACTTCGTGGTCGCCGAGAGAAACTAACCTAGTGCCGATTGTGGAACCGTCCCGTGTTCCTGCGCGCTCAATCTCCTTCAAGCCCAAGTCTTGCAGCCTGCTTGGTCTCTAAGGTGCCAGGGGTGCGTTACAGTTACATTGAGGCTTGTGGGCTTTGACTTGATGGTAAAGGATACTACTGTACGATTGGACTGTAGTATGTAGATTTGGGCTGGCTTTACACTCGTTGACGATGTCATGTTGAGTTGCCTGCCCCCAAAGTGAGCATTTAATCAATTGAATCTCAACCTGACTGATGAGACAGTGTTATGTAAAACGTCTAGAGTAACTATTGTAACGTTGCATTTATGCCTATAGCTTTCTATCAGGTACATCTCTTATAGCTGAGCAGCTTAGATTTGAGTACTTGTCAACTTCTCACATCAGCCATTGTGTAAGCTGAGTGATTTTATTCTATCACTTAGGGTTTCTAATAATAACTGTTCAATTCAGTATCCTACTGTAAATTGCCTTAATAATACTATACTACTAACTGGAATATTCCTATTGTAAAAAGTATTAGGAGAAAGTTATAGTATAGCTATAAAATATTAAATTAATTGAAAGTCAAAGTATAGATAGTATATTAAAAGTTCAATCTCTAGGGTAGAGTGATGTAACTGCTGACTATCGATAAGATAAACTCACTTATCTTATCGAGCTACTACTGATAAGATATGAAGGAAAAGCAAAGTAATATCTTAGAAGAGGTCTATTGCAAGTCAGGTGAGGGTAGTGATGTAGTGATGTAACCTTGCTGACTCGGGTAAAAACCACCCTTAGGTACATACTACCCCGTACAGTAATAGCTCTTTCTTCGGATCCACTCTCCATAACGCCAGAGTATAACAGGAGTAAGAAGGCATAAAAATATCGCTGTCCCTGCAAGCACTCCATTCCCCCATGCAATTCCCATTCTTCGGTACAAGGCTGGCGCAAATAAAGGGAAACTGAATCCCGCCATGGTTCTGATAAAAGCTGCAGCTCCTGTAGCACTTGCTGCATATTGTTCATATGAATCAATAATGTACGTCTGAGCACATTGAAAAGAAAGAATAAGTCCAGCTGCAAAGATCGCTGCCCCAATATTAGGTATCATCCAATGTAGTTTGAGGTGTGCTGCGACGCCATACATAATGAGACCAGTAGGTGTTACTAAGGCAGTGGGGAACATTAATGGGATACGGAATTCAGGTCTCCCGGAATGATTGTAACGATCTTTGAGTGTTGCATAAACCTAACATAAGTCAGTATGAAAGAGGGCTGAGTGGGAAGGAGCAATACCTTGTCGATCAAAGGGCCGGAAATCTGTAGTCCAATAACAAACCCGATGCCAAGAGAGATATAGTTCAAGCTTGCACGGCCGGACTGCTGATTGTATTGCTCTTCCCATACCATAGGGAAAGAAGCAAACCTTGATTTGAGTCAGCCCAAGGATATTCGTTATGACAGAGCACAGTGACCAACACTAGATACATCAGACCATACAAGTAAGCACGATACAGTGCGGTGATTTGTATAGCTGGTTGCGTGAATAGCATAATGAAGGGCCGCTTCAAGTTCTCCAGCAGCAAGGCCACGAATGTACGGTCTCGCTGCTCAAACTCAGTATGTAGAGATTTGTTGCCGGTAATCTTGCGGAGATTTCTAGCCTTGAGCTTGAGAATTTTAGGTGGGTATGTCTCCTGCAGGAACAGGAAGGCCAGTATTTGAACCACAGCATCAGCTATTGAGACGACCCAAAAGATCCAACGCCAGTTCAAATGCTGCGTCAAATACCCAGCAGCTGCATAGTTGTTAGCTCATGGCCGCTCTTGCATTCTGAGACGATTTACCAATTGGTCCCACAGCAGGTCCTAAGAATGGAGCAAGGCTGTAGATAGCAGTCGCTGTTCCTCGCTCTTCTCTACGCCAGCAGTCACTCAACACACCTCCCCCAAGCTATGCAGATCATATCAGCAATTGAAAGTTCCACAAGAAGTACTATCTTGTCATACCGCTTGTGGTGCGCTCCCACCAAGACCACTCAAAAAGCGAAAGACAAGCATCTGCTGCTTTGTCTGGGAAAAGCCACACACAGTATTAAAAACTAGATAAAACAGATTTGCAGACTGGAGTACAATAACCCTGCCGAACATCTCAGACAGTGGAGCCAATAGGAATGGACCAATTGCATATGCGAGAAGGAAGATCGACATAAGTAAGTATGTTTCAAAGTCTGATGAGATCTTGAATTGGACTGCCAAATGAGGCAAAGCAGGAGCCAGCATGGTCGAAGACACGGGAGAGATGAATGTGAAACAAGAGACAATAATAGTGGAGAGCCATTTCTTGTGCTTACTCCAGTTGTGGGGGTTCAAAGGATCTTTTGGACCATCCCAAGTAACCTTTACGAATGTTAGTATGTTGAGGGAGGTCCGCAGTCATCGTTCTGTAGTCACTCACAAGTGTTGAATCATCATGTTGTTCAAGAAGAGGCCCAGGGGCTGATTGTTCCTCCAAATCACCCACAAACACAACAGACCGACCAGACTGGCTTACAGCGTCAGGGACCTCGGCAAGTAACGATAAAGGCCTGGAGCACCGGGAAGAAGTATGTTCATATGTCCGATCCTCGAAATCGTCACGTGCCAGCCACGGGTAGTTATCTCGTGATTTATCGTATCTGGTTAGACCATCAAGTGCGGGACTCCATGATCTCCAGAGCGAAGAATGTGATCCAGTTCTGGAGAGACTTGGAGTATGGCTTCTGCTCATAATTGCAAGAACGGCAAGAGGGTGAGTGGCAAAGGAAGAGACAATGGAAGAATTGTAGTCTAACAATCTTTACTGGAAGAATGCGGAGGCAGGAGTGTCTGTGAAAGAATAGTAAGGAGAAGAAGCGAATGACTTGGTGTTGTGATAAATCGGGTTGGAGGAGTTCAGGTGCCGCCCTTCATCATTTTAATCCTTTCTTTCCCTCGGGGTTTAGAAGGGTAGCGTTCTCAGCTACGCCTGATGTTCGACACTAGAATAGCATTTTGATCAGGACATAGCCTACATTCTCGAGACAATAACTAGCAGTAGAACAACACACGCCATCGCGGTCAACCTTTCTCAAAGCTGTGGCTTGTAAGGGTTCTCTCGCACTGCCTGAATACGTCACTCAGAAGACTAGATCCCGCTCTCGAGTTTATGCTTCATTCAGACTGAACAAATATGTCCCCGACGGCGTATTCCCGGTTACCTCAGTACTTAAGTTACGCGAATCCAATTGACAGATAGTCGTCATGGTGGTGGCTGATGCGCTTTGCCAAGCGTGAATGGTTTGGAGTCATGCCCATTGCCTGACCAACATGGCCAAGATCAATCACATTTATCACCACCCCACCACAGAAACTGAAACAGTTATTACGAAGAAATAGCGTCGCTTTCAACTGTTATCAGCTGATTGCGCAGAAGCATGCGCCGCTTTTGTAGGTAATTTCCGCTAATGATACAATACTTAAAATTTTCACCATCCTATCTGGTCTCGTGCCGCATAGTGCCAAGATGTGGGACTTGACAAACGTGCGGGAGAAGCAAGCCGATAAGGTTTTGGAGATCAGTCTTGGCTCGCTTTCAGCTCCTGATGTTACTAAATTTATGGCCTGCTTGAACCGCGTGTAGACATTTAATTGGTGACATCTACTAGTAGTCCCTCTCGAACCACTCCAAATTCGAAGCGAAGCATTAAAGGGATGTCCGGGGCTTTGAGCCTACTACTCAAAACAGGTATGACCGACTGGACTACGAGCAAAAAGTTTATTCGGGAATCTACCCAGCCACATAATGCTATTGGGCTTTCAGATTAAGCTTAACTGTTGCTTGAAAGTAGTTTCGATTGCCATTCCCCGCACCCATGTGCTAAGTAGCCCAATATGTCACTGTTTGACTAATGTTATGGTGATCTATCCAGCCCTGCGAAGCTGCACAAATAATGACGCGTCGACCATCTACCTAATTTAATTGAAGTCTGCCTCTTCAAGTTATAGACGCTTCTATTTGTGTATTGTGGCTCAGGTTTTCTCGTTATGCAATGACATCCTGTCTGTAGACCCTGTTGGGCTAATCCCATGAGAGTAGAAGGGTATACGACATGGTGCTATTTCGGTCAACTCTTTGGGCTATTATACAATACCTTATGGTACGAGGCTGAGCAGAAAGATCAAAGTAGGTGTGCAGTGTGACAAATTCCAAGGGCAAGGTCAAAGACAGATACCGAAACAAGAATTTGACGGCTTTGAGTGTAAGCTGTTAATGCAGTATATAATGACGCTGGATCCAAGTAGGAAGAGGAAAAAAATAGATTAATATATATTCTCATCTCAACGCTCACTTCACATACGCTCTACCAGCTCAGACATCTCGCTCGCTTTCAAATTCTTTCGTTCCTATCAATTAAACCTGTTATACCAACCACAATGGGTTCCACCACCGCTACGCCTACCATGAGGGTTCTTGTCTGTCCCTCAGGCTTCAAGGGCAGTCTACAACCGAGTGAGGCTGCTGATTGCATTGAAGCCGGGATCCTCACTGTCGTACCCAACGCCGCGGTCCGCAAAGTCCCACTGGTGGATGGTGGTGAGGGATTCACTCAGGCGATCGTCTCTGCAACAGAAGGGTCAATTCATCATGTTCCAGTGAGTGGGCCATTGGGCGAGACTATCATGTCATTTTTTGGCATTCTCGGCCGTAGCAGTCAGGATGAGCCCGCTACTGCAGTGCTTGAAATGGCTGCTGCTGGTGGTCTCAGTCTAGTCCCGCTGAGCCGTCGCAATCCCGGAAAGACTACGACCTATGGCGTTGGTCAACTCATTCTTGCTGCGCTAGACGCCGGGGTGACCCGCATTCTTGTTGGGTGTGGTGATTCTGGTACTTGCGATGGCGGTGCAGGGATGCTCCAAGCGCTTGGTGCGAGATTGTTGGATACCAATGGGAGCCTTCTGCCCATCGCTCAGGGCGGTGAATCTTTGCTCAATCTTGGCTCGATTGATCTATCTGGAGTAGACAAACGCGTGCTCAAAGCCAAGATTGACGTTGCCGTGAATTGGCATAACGTCCTCTGTGGACCTGATGGGGTGGCAAATGTCTTTGGCCCCCAGAAGGGATCTACTGTAGAACAAGTTGGTCGTCTTAGCCTTGCCATGGAACAACTGGCAGAAGTTGCTACTGGAGTTCTTTGCGATAAGGACGTACGACTGGCTCCAGGGGGCGGTGCCTCAGGGGGCCTCGGGACGGGATTGCGTTTAGTTGGGGCTAGGCTCCAACCTAGATACGAGATTGTTATGCAGTACATCAACCTAGACAACATCTTCAATGGATGCGATCTTGTGCTGACCGCAGAGGGCGGTATAGATGATCAGACACCCCGAGGCAAAATCCCTGCTGAAGTCGCCAGGCTCGCTAAGAAACATGATCTACCAGTCATTGCAATTGCCGGGACCATTGGCAAAGGGGCAAGAGTAAACTACGACATCGGTATTGACGCTTTCACTTGCATTATTCAGCGACCCATGACTCTGTATGATGCGGTCCATGAAGCGGAAAAGCTGACCCGGGAAAGTGCCGAGACTGTAATGAGGATTGTAGAGGTTGGGAGGATGTTAGGCAAAGCGATTTAACGAGTCATATTTGAGGCTGGGATATTCTTGGTATGTTGCATATGTAATGAATACTTATGAAGGACTTTATCAGATGAAACAATGTCTTGAATGATAGACTGTTCCAATGATCTCCCCACTAGAAGGTGAGCTACGAATGTTAGGCGGCCAACATGGGAAATCTGCCTTGAGTCTGCCTTGGACGATCTCTCCAGAAGCTTGTGATTTAAGCTTAAGTCTCTGGCGCTATTGCGGAATTTAGCGGCTTCTTGGCAGACACGTCAACCGTCACTTTGTCTTACAGTGACTCACTAACTCCCTGTGTATCTCTGCCAATGGGAGCCCGGATTGGGACAATTGCAGAACACCACCCTTTCCACTTGTAGTCGCAATCACTGTGGCTTTGTATTGTACATGCGGTAGGGACAAGTAGCGTATGTATATAGAGGATAGGAATCGCGTTTTAAGGGACATGGCTATTCTTAGAAAAGGGCATTTTCTAGCGTTATCTACAGTTTTAGCTACAATGGAGAAATGTTATACAGTAATCTGGGCGTTCGCCTACCCTCCAAGGATTAGGAAATACCTTTTGATGAACCAGAAACAAAGTCAGACTTTGGATTATGCCGGCGTTTTGTCTGCATCTAATCACCCGTACCAGATCTTCTGTTGTCCCTTCTGCTTAGTTACAGAAACCCGCTTTCCATTTGGAAAGACAACAAGAGCATTTGGAGCATGGTTCACAGTGGATTCTAGGAGCAGTGGCTCTTTCAGTTGACCTTCTCTCCATTCGAGAGAAACCAGCCACCCTCCCATGACTCTAACATTACTCAGCTTCCCATTACTCCATGATGAAGGACAACTAGGTAGCAGATATATCATGACGACCTGACTTGAGAGTTCGTCAGGCCTAAGAGTAGACTGCACTAGGCACTCTGTAATACCAGCACAACCCCCAAAGTTCCCGTCTGTCTGGAATAGAGGATGACCGTTCAGCAGATTTGGCAAAGTTGAAGTGCTCAATAAAAGATCCATATGTTCTTCGCATTTTCGCGATTCTCTCAGGCGTGCATGAAGGTTTAAGAACCACGCTTTACTCCAGCCCGTGTGACCTCCACGTTCGGCTCTTTCAGTAAGCGTCTTCCTTGCAGCCTCGACCAATGCTTCAGAAGAATCTAGGCTTATAAAATCGTCAGGGTAGAGTCCGAAGAGGTGAGATACATGACGATGGCCTGGCTCAGCTTTCTTATAGTCCTTCAAGCCCCATTCTTGAATCAGGCCAGCCTTGTTAAGGCGAAAAGGCGGTAGCTTGCCAAGAGTAGCCATTACGTCTTTCTGAAGTGGATGGTCTTTGTTGAGGATACTCGTGCTCCAGATAAAGCTTTCAAGAGCAATTCGAACAATAGTCATATCCATGACTGAACCTTCACAGAACGTTCCCGTTTCTCCTGAGTCGGAAATGAAAGTGTTTTCTGGAGATAAAGAAGGGCTTGTTACCAGATATTTCCCGCATACCGAAGGAATCAGGAAGTCAAGGAGAAACTGGATGCACCCCTCTAACAAAGGAGCGACGCGAATATGGAGCATGTGATCATACTGATATATCAGCATTTTAACCACGTCAATACACAGCCAGACCCCACCGAGAGGCCAAAGGGTCGCAGGCATCCAGCGATCTTGGGGATCGGTATCCGCCCAGATATCCGTGCTATGGTGCGCGCACCAGCCTCTGCAGTTATACATCATCTTGGCTGTCCTCTTGCCCTTCTCGGCCATTCGTTCCAGAAGGTCAATTAGTGGTATGGCGCAGTCGATGAGGTTGCAAGATGCAGCTGGCCAGTAGTTCATCTGCAGGTTGATGTTGATTGTGAACTTGGATCCCCACAGGGGCGCAAAGGAAGGATTCCATATGCCCTGCAACGTTGCAGGAAGCGCTTTTGCTGACTTGCGACTTGATGAGATGAGCAGATAGCGACTGTAGTTGTGATACAAGGCTATCAAACCCGGATCTCTGCCGTTTTGTATCCTTTCATTGGTTGGAATATGACTCTCGTCTGGCCACATCCGTAATGAAGTTCGACTAAAGAGTTTGCTATAATCTTGGCGATGGCGACTGACCAATGTTTCCCACGATTCTCGAAGAGCCGAGTTGACGTCTCTTAGTGCAGATGCATCTGGGTTATAAGATCGATAAGTTGTATGGGCACCCATAACGATGACACATTCCGCTGCATTGACGACTAGACAGTTTCCGATTACCTTGACAGTTCCATCACTGGACTTGCATGCAACACCAAGAGCGAGGGCGAGTCTATTGCTGTTCTTTCCGCCTGGTGTCGCTTGAAGAATAATATGGCTGTCCTGCGCGCGGATACTATCGAGATACTCGTTTGTTTCGCCTTCAATGTCGCTCTGCCGATTTAAACGGATGACAAACCTTGCAGGTTCTGAAGCCTGAAAGCGAATAGCCAAGACATTATTAGGGAAACTTGCAATTACATCGCGACGGTAAAAGGCTCCTCTGTGGTGATATTGCGTCGTGCTTTGAGACGTCTTCAAGTCGAGCTGACGCTTATAATTGCTGACATCCATCTCATCATGACCGAACTCAATCGTGCACTGACCCAAAGGTTCGTAGTGCCTCATACTAGCCGGTGTGGCGAAGAAAGCCTCTCGTACAAGAGATTCAGCATCTTTATGTTTTTCATCTCTGATGAGCTGTCTCAAGGTTGCCAAATTACTGTATGCGTCCCGGGGCGTCCTGTCCTGTGAACCCCCGTACCAGACAGAGTCCTCATTAAGCTGCAGCAGTTCGGTTGACGTCCTTCCATAGACCATGGCTCCTAGTCGGCCATTTCCGATTGGAAGAGCCTCGGACCATGACGATGCGGGGGCGACGTAATGCAAGAGAAGGCTCCCGTCTGTATCAATTGCTTCGGACTCATCCATTGCAGCTGACGCAACGTGAATTCAGGACACGGCCGCGTGGTGTAATATATGTTTCAGCAATTGAAAGCGATATGAGACTGTTCGGCTTAAGACTGGTTGGACGAGATGAGGATTTGAAGCAAATGACGATGATGCGACAAAATGGCTCAAGTACAAAAATCTCGTGTTCAGGAAGTTGGCTTGGTCGATTTTCCCTGATCTAAGCGGATGCGAGTGGCTGGGTGGGTATTCTAGACCCATTATGAGGTCACTTAATTCGCGGACTTACTGTTTAAGGTTGGCAGGGTTCCCCACCAACCCCAGATTTTCAGAGCTTCAATTATAATGTAGGTTCTAGCAGGGCAGGAGAAACTTCTATTATCCAAATAAATTACAACAGGAGCCACTAATTTGCACTTCTTTTAAGCTAAGCGACTTCCGCAATCAAGACCCCATCCGCACCTATAAAACCCCCCAGATCTAGCCTTTCATAGGAACAGACCAGTTAGAATAGATTCGCTAAAAAATATTAGTGACATATACACAGTTCTAAAAGGGCATCAGAGGCACATAACTATCTGCTACTGGCTCCAGTAGAAGTAATAGGAAAGACGACAGGTTGCTTAAAGCTGTTAGATTACAGCTCGACGTGGTGTTCTTACAACTCTCATATGTATATTACAGCCGTTCTGTACTGAACGAATATAATAAAAGTGTTCGATAACTATCGAAATGCAAACTATATAACCCCAGTAGTTCCTTCTATTATTCAAAACTTCAAACGTTTACCACTCCTTCACGTGCTCAAGATAGGATAGTTGGCGTGGCTTACTCCTCCAGAGATCGCTGCTGATCAACAACTCCCCGAATCAAGTCCTCCGTCGAAGTCCACTTCAGACCCAAGATGTTCTCATACCCATTCCTGTCCACAAGTAAGCCCGTCGGCTCAGAGCCAGTCGGCTTAAGACCAACGGTCCCTTCCGGATACAGTGCCTTAGCAGCATGAGCAATAACATCCCAACCAACTTCCGGGCCCATGATGATGATCTCCTGTCCATTGGGAACATCTGCCTTGATTGCCTTGAGGAAAGCCTTGGAAACATCTCGAACATCCGCGAAATAAGTGGGAATGGCCAAGGTACCAGATACAATGGTTTTGTAAAAGGTCTCGTTCATCGGAGCCACTTCAGACCTCTTCTTCTGCAAAACGCTGGGCCCAGTAACGAAGGACGGGTGGAAGGTGATAGTGGTGAAGGACGGCTTGTTTGCTTGAATCCACTCCCTGGTAGCCTGGTGAGCCAGGATCTTTGAGGCTTGGTATTGAGTCTCCATTCCGTAGTGACCATTCAAATCAACCTTGTCAAGTTCCGTAACAGGATTGATAATGTTGCTTTCTTCTCGTTTGTCAGTTCTACAAAGTTCCACATGCCAATGAGAGAGACACATACCTTTGACAGGAGTTCTCTGTTGGCCAGTGCCATCCAGGATACCCAGCTTCATCAGCGCCACAATAGACGACATGACCAAGACCTTCTTAATAGACGGGACTAGCTTTGCGGCATCCAAAATCGATGTGGTGCCTTTGACAGCTGGCTGAATATAGTCCTTGTCAAAGTCGATACTTCCCTGCTTGAAAACAGGGGACGCGACGTGGAGGACGTAAGTAACATCATGTAAGGCATGGCTGAATGCGTCGGCCTTGGTAAAGTCTGTTACTACGGTAAACTGAAGCTGGTCGGTGTATTTGGAGAATTCTTCCTTGAGCGAGGCTGTCTGCTCTTCACGACGGACAGTCAGTCGGACCTTGTATCCTGCCTCCAAAGCATCAACGGTGATCTTGGATCCAATGAAGCCAGTGGCTCCAGTAATAAGCACGAGGTCGTCAGACATGTTTGTAAAGCTGATAGTATGTAGATGGTCTGTAGTAGATTGATGGAAATGTTTGAGTTGTTTCGAGTCTCAATGGTGAGACTCCAGGTTCTATTTAAGCTTGTGATCTAATAGAATGAATTGCTATTGCGACAATTTGCATACGACCAGGTATTGCTGCCTTGAATGTTTGTAATCAGGTTGTGCTCTGTAATAGATATAACCAGCTACTTGAAGCACAAATTCGTTACAAACGTAAATAGTCATCAACAAATGCGGCTGGATTATAATTCTCCTGTTAGTGTGTGTATGCTTGATGCTTACGTTTCACAGTCCCGGCGAGACTTTCTAATACCTCCGTTAGTGGTGGGGCATGTCAAGCCACACGCACTTCGTCTGCTCAATTCCGTCAGAGCCACTTCGGTCTAAACGCTGTGTGCGACCTTGCTTGGATTTAAAAACTAATCATTTACGGAAATAAACGGATTAGCAATCTCTTTTCCAGGTGTGTTTGCAAATGGTCCGCCTGCGATATCATTGCTACTTTGATTAGCAAACTGAACTACGTTGAGACCATTCTTATTCTTTTTGTTTGCCTTAACGAGGAAGGCCAATAGATAGGAATCAATTAGGTCACCTTTAAGGTAAGTTAATAATAATTGTATGAAAGCTTTATGAGCTGCCCTGTCCAGGATAAAGATAGCGCCCCTATCCCTAAAACCAAGATCAGCAACCAGGATTTCTCAAGTTTCTGCTCATATTACAGCATCTTTAAGACTACCTTTACCAACCTACTGTATTTCCATCACAATCGAATTATCTCAAAATGACACGCAAGATACTCTTGACTGGTGCTTCCGGTTACATGTAAGTTCAACGCCTCAAGTTGGTCCACAATCGTCTGACCAATATTAGTGGAGGCTCTGTCCTTCACGAGTCAAAGAGTTCGTTCGAAGATCAAGTTGAAGTTTCTGCTTTGGTCAGATCCATCAAAGCCCGCGATGCAGTTTTGCAGATGAATGTTAAACCTATCCACTTTGATGGCTTGCACGACCTAGAGAGTATCGAAAAGGCTGCTTCGGAGCATGATAGTAAGTCAAAGAGACCTGCCTGTTACTGCGATAACGTTTTCTAATGTTGTATGATCCAAAGTTGTAATCAGTTGCGCCTCTTCTATGGATGAAGCATCGTGCGTTGCCTTGATTAGAGGCTTGGGAAAGCGGAAGCTTCAACATCACGGAGAGGTGTATTATATTCATGTAAGACCTCTACTCCAACCCCTCCGGATGTTGGCCTTTCACTTACCATATCAAGACGTCCGGGACTTCCAATTTCGGTGACCACCCGATCTCTGGCACACCCGTCGATGTTGTGCGTAGTGACGAAGATGACATCTTTGGTTGGGAGAAGGAAAACGCAGAGGGCTGGATCACTCGTGCGGTTGACGTGGCCGTGACCAACGCAGGAGAGGAATTCGATGTACGAACCGCTATCGTCAATCCACCCATCATTTGTAAGTACCTTCGAATAACCATCGCGAGGCCAACAACCAACTATGGGCTTAGATGGGAAAGGAAATGGTCCCCTGCACCAGACGTCTATCCAAATCCCGGCTCTTATCAAGGTTTCACTTCACTTCAAGCAAGCTGTTGTAGTGGGCGATGGACAAGGGGTAAGGCCTTCCTCTAGCACTTTTCAGATTGAGTCTTCTAACACTGCTAAACCAGGTGTGGAACTACATCCACATTAACGATGTTTCATCTTTCTATTGCCATTTGGTCCAACTGATCCTGGACAACAGACCTGTGAAGTTTGGCAAAACTGGGTATTATTTCCCTGAATCCGGGCAGGTATCATGGCGTGAAATCTCCGAAAGAATTGCCGAAGCGGGATTTGCTCAAGGGCTCTTTGAAAAGCAAGACTTGAAGCCCCTTACAACTGATGAGTTGTGCCAAGCGATCGGGATTTCTTTCTTGAACCCTTCAATGGTCGAGGTCATTTGGGCATCCAAGTAAGCTGCCCCCAATAAACAATATCGACTAGGTGTGAGTGCATAGCTAATCGCTTTTATAGTGCTCGCATCAACGGTATCAAGAGCCGCCAGGTTGGGTGGCATCCAACAGCACAGTTGTCTGACTTTAATGATTATTTCATTCATGCTGTGAAGGCATTTTCTGAGAGACAGGAAGGTTGAGAAAGATGGTAAATGATCTGAACTAGGCCTTCCACGTTTACAGCGGGCTTCGTTTGTTGTAATGACAACCTCACAAATTCAGTTGATATACAAATGCTATGATGATGAATCCTTTGTGATAAAGTAATTGTCTTTTTGGCATATTTGGCCATACCATTTCAACTGTGCTTAGACCCCATCAATGTGTTACTTCTGCCATGCCACCTCAATTCCATACACTTATTGTTGTATAACACAATGGAATTCCAATAAAGACTTCATGATGGAAAATACCTGCAACTCCTTGTTCCACTCGAGAAATATATAAGCCCAGACATCATTCATTATAACCACTATCTCCATGTAAGAAACATCTGCCTACTTTCAATCCAAGTCGCAGCTTAATCCCTTTCCTCACCACCACGCGCCGCGACAACAGATGCCTCAATCGCCGTGCCCAGGTCACGGACAGGGAAGGCCGGGCCTCGCCCTACGCATACACCAGATTTGGTCAAGTTAGTTATGAGCAAGGACACACTAATATGTATCGTCATAGTAGTTATCTTTGGTGGTCTCTCATCGAAGGAATCAAAGTTCCCCACGACCCAGTGGCTCAGAAAATGCTCTCTCATATCCTTCTTCGGTAGAGGCGGGTCCTCGATCTCAAGTTCGATAAAGTCTTCATCTCGATTTCTAGCACCAAGAGCGACCAGTCTGCTCTCAACATCCATGACGCTGAGAACAGGCAGCTGCTCAGATTGAACAGCCATTGTATATGGTTCGACGGAGTGTGGGCTTTCAATCGGTATAAATGAAAGCTTAGCACAGTCGTAAAGATGTGCTGTACCTGGGCCAAGCAGCCATTCACATTGCGTGATTAAGTTGGCCCGTCGTCTGCCGGGTACTAGTGCTCCGAAGATTCGAGACTCCTCCGATAGCAGTTCAGTCGAATGGCTGGGTTGCGTAAGGGCCATGAGGGCTGTGGCAACACTTGAATAAACCAGCCTATATGCAAATGATTCAAGTGGAAGCTGTGACGGTAACCGGAGACCTGATGACTCCCTGACTCGCGAAACCCATTGCTCCATATCTTCGTTACTTATATCGCGTGATGGTGAACGGCTTTGGTCCAAAGTTGACGCTATGATTTGCCGTTCCTCGTGAGCTCCTGCAGGACGCGTAGAAGTTGTTTTGCCGATTGTATGTTGTTCTGGTGATGATATTGGATGGTGTGTAGTCGTGGAACTCATGTCCCCGCGGTGACTAGCTCTGCTCTCATACTTGCCATCTTTCCTTTCAATTCCAAGAGCCGGTGATACGTCAGTCGAGCATTGACTACCAACCCCATCCACTTCCGTCACAAGGTCCAAAACTGCTGTAGTCATTTTACCCAATGATATCAGTAGCTCGCGGTGCTGTTGCACGACATTTAGAGACATCATCTCCGTCGCGAATGCTTCGATAGATGAGCTCATCCCTTCAATGGTGAGCTCTAGTTGCTGCATTCTTGACATCTGGTCTTTCTGCGCTGCCTGCTTCCTCCCGCGGTATATAGTTTGGGCCTTTCGGTTTCGGGCTCGGCGAGCCTGGCCGCTCCAATGTAAGTGAATGACTATTGTGCCACCTGTGTCTGTGTTTGCCAAAGACTTACTGTTACTGATTCACCTTCCGTAGAAGACTCAATTCGTGGTCGGCCACGATGCCTAACCGTTTTCGTCATTGACCTATCTGATTGTGTTGGTGGAGTGACTTCCATAATGATAATACATCTGCTGTGATTAATAGGGAAGCGAAGAGTCGACCCGGAAATCCAGAAGTAGCAACCTTTATCCCCACTCGAGCCATGTACCGGCTTGGTCATCACTGGCACGTTGCACATATCTGATTGGCGGAGATGATGCTACTACGCTGCTGACCGAAATGTTCACTAATCATGGTCCCGGACCACCAACCTTATATACATTTCACAAGTTTGGTCCGTGGAACATATAAAGCTGAATATCCAGGGTACGCACGATATGTATTTTTAAATATTTTTAAAATCTATCTCCATTACCTCCGAGTGACCAAGTAGATCCAGTCAAGCCATGACGGCGAAAGATGTCGATTGCATCGTGGAGTGACCACTTTTTCCAATTCACATCAGCATGGGTGCCATACCATTCAGCAGCGAAATCCCAAATCTGGTTGATTGGCCTGACATCGCCTTTGGGTATACCCCGTGTAGAGCACCATCCGTCCACTTCTGCCTCATTGCGGAATAACAGCTGGACTGAACAAGTGTAGATAACATTATCCCAAACATTGCGCATCGGGACTGGAAAATGAATAACGTAGTCTTTGTCCAGCAATATTCCGTCTTTAACTGTAATGTTTACTCCTTCGCCAATTGCACCCAGCCTGGTTGTAAAGGTTGCATTACCTCCCGCGAGGTGCATTATACCGAGAGAACACCAGGCGCAATTCCCCCACCATTTACACCCGCCTGACTCTACTATGCATGTTGTTGGTGTAGCCGAGAATGGATGGGCGACCCAGATCTCACCAGAGTGAGGATGCAAGACGACGCCATGGTAGTTTTCCAATATCTTCAGATTGTCCCGTGTCGTTTGTTCAGAACAATCAAAATGGCCGGCAAGCTCACTGACTTTCGGCGGGCGCTGTTTGTGGATGAAGGACGATATGATGGCTGCGTGTAAAGTTGAGTTGTTCATTGTTGACAAGCAGTAAGACCAATGACGATAGATCTTTTGTTTGGAAAGGTACAAACAAGGTGAGAGATGTAGAGAAGTAAGAACCTAAAATGTAGGCACAGATCCGATGGGTTGCATACGTTGAAGCCCGGTAATTGACTGATCATCAATACTGATAAAATAAATCCGAGGAGGACATGGCTCATGACTAAACATACTAAAGTGAACCAATTACACAGAAAGGTGGCTTGCTTGCACCCTACGAATGATCAACACCCCACTATTGACAGGGTTCAGTAATCATTCAACATGATGTAAGTCTGCAAGATTAGTCGGGACGATATTATCATCCCTCCGACACGTTTATCCACTTGAACCGTGTTGAAAAAAATGAAAGGTCACACACAAATGGCTTTTAATATTGAGTGTTTCAATGGATCATTTCCTCAGCCGATATCAATACACTAACAACCACAGCAACCTTCACATCGCATACAGCAGAAAAGCAACGAAAAATGCAGCCAAAGGCTCTTTCCCCGGCATATATCGTGTCTGTCGCGAGGACACCGATTGGGTCGTTTATGGGGTAATGTTTATCCCCAACCGGTTTAGTGATATTGACCAAGGCTGACCATTGAAGATCTTTATCAAGATTCGATGCGATTCATCTCGGTGCTAAAGCCATTGAAGGTTTGAGCTATCTCTTCATCGTTCAATCCAACTATGTGTTCTAATTTCTGGTTTAGGTGCTGTGGCGCGAAGTGGGATCAGTTCAAGTAGTGTCGATGAAGTTATGATCGGCAATGTCTTCTCAGCAGGGTAAGTCAGTCAGTCAGTCGGCATCATGTCCACAAGATTCCTCCTCACTATCAAGATCATAATGAGCGGTTCATTAACCGTCACAGACTAGGTCAGGGCCCGGCTCGGCAGTGTGCGTTACGCGCAGGGCTCCCCAAATCCACTGTTTGTACTTCCATCAACAAAGTTTGCGCTTCCAGCATGAAGGCAATAATCATAGGAGCACAGAACATCATGATGGATACATCATCTGTGGTAGTAGCGGGTGGCACTGAGTCAATGTCAAATGTCCCTCACTATCTCCCTAACCTGCGCTCTGGGGCCAAGTTTGGCCATCAGGTCCTCATTGACGGATGTCTCAAAGATGGCCTGACTGATGCTTATAGTGGAGACCATATGGGCTTGCAGGGAGACCTCTGCGCTTCTGACCACCAGTTCTCAAGAGATGAACAAGACGAATATGCCATCGAGACTTATCGACGCGCTCAAGCTGCTACAGAAGCAGGCCTGTTCAAAGAGATTGTGCCTCTAGAGATTCAAAAGGATGCCAAGTCCCCGAAAGTCACCATGTCTCGCGACGAAGGAGTTTCTAAATTTGACGCGGCGAAGCTCAAGAAGATTGCGCCTGCTTTCAAGTCTGACGGGACCATCACAGCTCCAAACGCCAGTCCACTCAACGACGGCGCAGCAGCCATAATGTTGATGTCTGAAGCCGAACTCAAAGAGTCGGATACAAAGCCTCTAGCTAAAATCATAGCATGGGGAGAAGCGGAGCAAGACCCTGACTTATTTACTACGTCGCCGGTCCCAGCGATTCAATTAGCCTTGAAGCGTGCGGGCTTGAAAGCAGAAGACATTGACTTTTACGAGATAAACGAAGCCTTTTCTGTTGTAGCTCTGGCAAACATGAAACTCTTGGGCTTGGATCACAGCAATGTCAACGTATTTGGTGGCTCGGTTGCTATAGGGCATCCGTTGGGATGCTCTGGGGCTCGTATTGCCACGACTCTTGTGTCAGTCCTTCGAGAGAAGAAAGGGAGACTAGGTTGTGCAGCCATTTGTAACGGTGGAGGTGGTGCTTCGGCTTTGATCATTGAGAGAGTTAACTAGGAAATGTCCCGGTAATGCTGGACAGGGTCTAGAGGCAATGCCATATGGTTCAATAGAGTACTAAACCTTGCCGTCAATTACTGACAAGGGACTTGACACGTTTTTATTCTCTATTTCATGGCTCAAAGGGTAATCCTTTGGTGCTTTTTATTTGTGAGCCTTGATCTATCCCTAGGAGGATGCTGCCCATAAGGTTATAGACCATTCTACAGTTGATCAAATAAACTAAATTCAGCAATTGGAAGGCATTAAGCCCATACCTGTGTCTTATTCACAAACCACTCGTCACATACTTTCCCGATCGAAGCGTAGAATGAGGTAAAGGTTGGAAAGAAAATAATGCAAGATTCAACATCTCCCGAAACTGGTTTCATTTCTGAGCTATCTAAGATGCTGCTTTGTTAAGGACTTTTGTAATCACCGCAAAGTCTCTATCAACCTCTGTTCTCCAGCTTGCCACGGCTAACCGTGTTGCTGGCCGTCCTTTCCATGTACTCCCTGTAACGAATATTGTCCCTTCAATATTGATCGTTTCTACCACCCTTGCATTCAACTTGTCATCTTCAGCTCCCAGCATAACCACCATGAATATGTTCTCAACCGCTTGCTCCTCTGTCTCACCATCCGGAAAGCCAAGCAATTTGTAGGCTGGATGATCCAACACAAAACGGGCGACCATTCTAGCGAGCCGGACTTGACGAACAAGCATATCGCGATACCCGTTTTTCCCGTATGCAACCAGTGTTGCGTATACTGGCAAAGCTCGGAACCGACGTGAGTTCTCGATGCCCATATTCATTGCTGACGGCAGAGACCCAGTACTACGCAAGTAGGCAGCACCGGGGTTCTTGAAGACAGAATGCAAGACCGAGATATCCTTTGCGAAAAAGAATCCACAATCGTACGGGACGTTCAATAGCTTGTGTGCGTCACCAGCTATTGAGTCAGCCAGTCCGATGCCTTCAACCCCCTTCATAAGATTGCCATATGAAAGAGTATCATCGAGCAGTCTGGCGAAAAGTCCAAATGCAGCATCAACATGCAGCCATGCGCTATACTTATCACACAGTTGTCGAATGCGTTGCATCTCGGCGTAGCTGTACGTACTGAACCGGCCCGTATTGACTTCCCCGCAGGAGAGAAAAACAATACTCAGTACTGAAGGTTGCTTTTTCAGCTCTTGCTCGACAATGTCAATGTCGATTCTCCATGGCTCTGTACTCCTTCCCGCCAGCTTGACTGATGCCCTGCCAAGACCGATAATACTGCAATATACCTACTTAACTAAACTTTAAAATAGAGACTTAAATAGAAGACCCCCTATAAAAGCTTCTTTTTTAAGATTTAAACTGTATAAAAAATAGACTAGCTGTAAATAGGTTATATAAAGGTTATTAGTTATAAGGCCTTTATAATAACTAAAACTATATAGTA
>JABFFG010000462.1:0-19308 GCA_013623685.1 Fusarium transvaalense
TAACTAAGTATTTAAAAAGTCTAAATTGAGTTCTAAAAGCAGTTTTCTATTTATTGCCTTTCTTAATGTAGATAATGTTATAAGCTCCTTTTAAGGAACTTATACCTATAGAATCTTTTTTCTTAGCGCTAAGTAGACACTGACGATCAGAGGATTGACTAGCTTGAGTAGGAACCACTAATATAAGTATATTTCACAACCCAGGACACTGCATAAGGAGATAAATATTTAAATAACATCAGCAAGGGCAATACGTCAGGAATTTATAAGAGATACTGCAAGTTTCAATTATTTCCTGTATATACACTTAAGCTGGCGATAAGCACTATGCATGTAGAAGACACCCGGAGAAGATAAACCTGACCGAGGATTTCTTAACGTACCTAAACTTTTGAACCCTTGTAGCTAGTAATCTCGTCCAATTCGTCCCGTATCCTCTGAACCTCGCCATATCCTATACGTTGTTGCATCCTTTTTAAGATATCCTTCACCAGGGTAATCTCTTCCAATGACCTAGCACCGTAACCAAATATCAGCAATGGCCATGCTCCTAAATAACACCCGCTCCATTTTTTATGTTCCTCGGGGCATTGAAGGATATTCATGGCCAAATCGAGTTGCCACCTCCAAGGCTTTCCATCCCCGTCTCCAGCCAAATGGGACGTAAAATCTGCAATATCTCGTGGCATTAGGGTCTCTTTAATCAGATCCAGGAGAAGTGAAGTTGCGAGTATCACCAGGTCTTTGAAGCGTGAATCACCATATTGGGAGACCTGGCTGTCTGAGTCATCGAGTAATAATTGTTCCCAGCACTGCAGTTCGGCCGTCAAGCCCTTTAGGTGATCTGAAAGACTGCTTTGAGGGACATTATACGAGTCGATTATCCGTAGTTGAAGCCGATAGAGGGACGTAGGTACACCGAGCACGATGCTTGGCTTTGAAGAAGATGGATTTGAGTTGTCGTATAACTGGAGCAAGTTTTCAGCATGACTAATAAAGTCTGAGTCCAGTCGAAACTTGGGCTTGAATGGTCTTCTGATAGATAGCAGGAAGCCCTGATACAACACACTTTCGACATTTACTCTGTCGTAGCTTTGAGTGAAAACCCCTGATGCACTGTTTTGCTGGTTCCTCAAGCTGAGCAGCTTTACCGCTCCAACAATATGAGGCCTTGGATCTGACATCTCGTCGAGACTCCAAAACTAGGCGTGGATCTGTTAGCAAATGTTACAGTAAGTAGATACATGAATTGAGGACGTACATTGTACACGTATAAATACGATGTTACCGTTAACAAACATGAATGTTGATACGCATCTGATGGACAAAAGTTCACAAGTTCTTCGTTTAAACCTCTCATGGCTTGTGTGTAGTATCGCAAGGCTATAATTCGATATCGGTGATTGTTTAAGAGGATATGCTTATTAGAGGCGCAATTGGCCAGTATGGCATATTTAACGGTCCTGTTCTGTGACATCATATCCATCAGATCTAATTGGCATTGGAGAAAGTATGACTTGTCCTTTGTTGGTAGGGTAAGTGAGATGAAGTGGAAGTTGTAGAAGTGGTGTATCAGTTCAAATTCGGTATCTGTATCGAAAAGAGGATAGTTGATGGTCGCAAGAGATGATCTGTTATTCAGAATGGGGATAACGCCATGTGAGATCCCGTCACTCTTGGGTGAGGAGGTGCTCTCCGTGGCGTATGGCAAAGGAATGGGAGTTACACGTGGACGACGATGTCTTCTATCAGCCATATCGGTTACCTTAGGCCATGAACACGTGCGACCAAAGCGAGAGCAGTTTCGACATGATGGTTTCTCTTCGTCACATTTGACCCGGCGTTGTCTGCCTACAAACGGTCAGTAGATGCATATAGTTGAATTGTCCGCACTAACACATGAGACAGCCAGTTTTTGCACGCAATTTGGCGTCCGGCATGATGAGACAGGTGGTGATGCTATAATCTGTGATTGAGGACTGAATGATCATGCGTGCATTGAAAGCGGAGAAGTTCTTAAGGCACTGAGGTCAAATCAGGAGCGGGGAAGTCGGGTTTTTAAGCTACAGCAGACGATATGAAATGAACCTTAGCGCCAGCCCTAGTACATCCATCGCTAGTCTCGCAGATAACAGACTCCAATGGCTGACAAGGAAGTGTATTGTTAAGGTCACAAGTGTCGCGTCCTTAGTTAATGTAATGTAATTGTATTGCTATGCGAGCTAATTATAGAGCATCTTGCATTACTATGTGGGAGTTTCTACCGTCCTCAGTTAACGGCATTGGGTTTTGCTTTCCAGAAGAATGTAAGAGGAACTTGGATAGCTGTGTATTTCATTTGTAATACGAGACTTGGTCATGTAGCAACTAATTTTTACTTAAGATGCGGACTTGAGCCTGACTTATCCCTGAACAATCTTTGACACAAACTCTGCAGCAGAAACCGTTTCTTCATCGCGGAAGTGTTTCCCAACAATCTGCAATGCCAGAGGTGATTCAGCATACTCCTCAGGCGAGTCTATCCCGGCGTCAGTATTGATCGAGCAAAACGGTTAATACCATTACCTACACTTGTTGTACTCTCTCTCCTCTTCGGCTGACCGAGGGTTGAAGTCAGCGTATGGTGTGTCGGTCGGCTCAACCTTCAATCCCGTCGGAAATGAAATGGCTGGCTGGTCAAGAATGTTCCAGATAGCAGTATAAGGAATATAATGCCCATCGCCCAACTTTGCAGCAGGCCCAACATAGACAGGGCAAAGAATAAAGTCAACACCTCGGTCCTTCATGATTTTGTGGTACCTGGAGCAGTTAGCTAAGCCAATCTACAGTTTAAAATGTGCTTACTGCTCCCGGAATGCATCTCTTCGAACATTGAATGCCCAGTTCTCCTGCACAGTTAATGGCTTTGGGGGAGCAAAGTTGAAGATAAAATCAGACAGTGGCGCAACAGGCTCGCCGCCTTTGACCAAGAGATCCTTCTGTGTGACGGCACATTCTGGGAAATACAGTGTCGAAACGATATCCATGCCTTCCTGGTGCTTGTATGGCTCAAAGTCGACTACAGTGGCGCCTGCAGCTTTGAGCTTATCAACGGCGTATCGAAGTGCGCGAACGACGGGGGGGTGGGGTCGAACAAGACTATAGTGACGATTAACACACGAACTCAATCTCACAAGGATGACTCACCCATCCTCCCACATAACGCCAATGGTGAAGTTACCAGGCTTCGGTGGACTGATCTGTTTCCAGGGCAGAGGAACCAACGATGTCTCAATCTCCCAGGGTTCCTGATCCAGAATGGCTTTCTGAAACAGGCCAAGGTCTTCTGCAGTGTTGGCTAGAGGTGAGATAACACACCGCATGCTTTCTTGTCCAGCACCAGGGAGACATACGCCTCGGTATGGATTTCGCAATGCAGTAGTCCTCAGGCCGTATGCGCCACAAAAGGCAGCGGGTACTCTCACAGAGCCTCCGACGTCAGTCCCGATGCCCAAGGCTGCACAACGGAGTCCCAACGATGCTCCTTCTCCTCCGCTCGAGCCGCCGCAGGTTAATGTTCGGTTATGTGGGTTCACCGTTGTACCGTAAATTGGGTTGGAGCAGTCGATGTGCTACGTCGTCGGTTACAGGTCATCAACAGGGACGGGGGAGTGACTAACCATGACGCTTTGAGGTTCATTGGTACGCACATGAAATACTGCTCCAGCCTGCTTGCAAAATTGAACAATCAACGCGTCTTCTTCAGCAATGTTGTCAACGAGAGCGACGTAACCCGAATGAGCTATACGGCCCTTATGTTCGATATGCTCCTTGGTCGAGATCGGGATACCGTGCAAAGGCCCCTTAATCTTGCCTGTAGACTGGAAGTAGGTGTCAAGTTGAGCAGCCGCTTCGAGGGCTTCAGCATTCATGAACTCGGTTGCAAAGTTGGTCAGTTGATGTCCAATGTGAGCTCTCTTAAGAAAGGCCGTGACAGTCTCAACAGCAGTCAGAGAGCCAGAAGCCATTTGCTGCACCAGTTTCGTTGCGCTGGTAGATGTGATATCCAACTCTCGTGATGAGAGGAAACCACATGTCTCGATGAAAGTGGAAACATTGAACTGGTCGGCAGGTGGAAGCTGTTCAGCTGGCAGAAGCCAAGCTTGGTTGAGAGATTCGCGAAGGATTGTACGGCATTTTTCAGCCTGTATCTCCCAATCGGCCAAGACAGAAGTATTTGCTGACTTGCTGGGCTGAGACTGGGAGACAAGTCCCTGGGGAGGAGATTGCAGAACAGAAGCCATGATGATTCGGATGGAAAGGTAACGAAGAGAAAGTTATGAGGACTTGATGATTAGATAGAACTTGGCATGAAGACGCATCTGTATATTCATACTGAGATCCAGGCTCAATAAAGCTCAATCGGGTCTTGCTTTGACGGCTGCCAATATGTCTCTGACTCAGTATCATATGAGCATGTTTGGGAGGCTAGCGAAATGCCGTTGTTAGAACCCCGTTGAAGATAACCTATCTTTCGGTAATGATATCTATTGGTGGGAACCCTCGCAAAAGTCAATGATTGGTCCAGATATGCTCCCATGCTGGAATAGGTTAAATGTTAGCCTGACTGAAAGATAAGCTAAACCTCGTAAATACCAGCCATTGGTTGTTACCCCGCCGGCTTGGGTCTACCCCGGTTTCGAGGTTATCGTGATCAGCCGCGGAATGAAAGGAAGTGACGTCTGAAGCGTAGTCTAGACTGTCTGGGTCATGGGGAGATTGCGATCTAGTAGTAGAAACTATGTTTAAAAGGTGTTATCGTGTTCCCGGTCCTTGGTATCCCTTCAGTGCATGTATATAATCCCTGGTCGGTTCCGCAGTAACGGAACTCTAGACCCTTAGAATTCAGTCACAAATTGACCAATATCTTCCTATCTACTGTATACTCCAACATGGGGTCAGACGGTGCCGCACCTCAGCCTGTTTCGGACTTTGTTCCTGGAACAGTCCTCCTTGTTGACTTTGATGGCACCTTGGATACTCGTCATGCTCAAGGCCATCGAGACATCGTTCTCGTACCCACGCCCTCTGACGATCCAGATGACCCACTGAATTGGAGTAAATGGAGAAAGACTCTACTCATGGCAACTCTATGCGTGTACGTCAAGCCACCCTCTCACTTGGGAACCATGAACTGAACCGCTTTATTCTACAGATACTGTCTTGCCGTTGGCATTGCTTCGGCTGCAATTTACTCCGTTCTTGTCCCGATCTCAGCTGCCACTGGCCTTACTGTCGCTGATCTGAACTCTGGAACTGGATACATGTTCCTGACCTTTGGGTGGGGGTGTCTAATCTGGCAATCTTTGGCACAGAAGTTTGGCAAGCGTCCGGTGTATCTTTTGTCATTACTCGGAACCACTGTACGACTTGACCCTTTCCTTATTTGGCATGCTGGCTTATTATATCTCAGGGAATTATGATCTGGGCTCCGCATGCAACGACCAACGGCCAATGGATTGCTAACAAGGTGCTTCAAGGGATGTTTGGTGCTCCCATTGAATCTCTCTGTGAGATTTCGGTATCAGATGTCGTAAGTAACCATCCCATTCGCCTTTCTGGACTTTATCTCACTTACCAATGCAGTACTTTGCCCACGAGAGAGGTACCTACATCGGCTATTATGCATTGTTTCTCGGCGGCTCAAACTTTGTCGCCCCTGTCATCTCTGGTTTCATCAACGACGGACAAGGTTGGGAATGGGTCCTGGTAAGCAGAATGCAGTGATGTAGTCCATCGGCTAACTCAGTGGGCAGCATTGGTGTGCAATCTTTAACGCGACCGCATTCGTTATCTGTCTGTTCTTTATGGAAGAAACAAAGTACAACCGAAAGGCCACCCCACTTCACTTCATCGATACTGTCGAGATCAACAAAGCAACCGAGCTCGCCAACGATGGAAAGAAAGAAGTTGAGGCACAGGCTACATCAAACATGGATGTGGCCAACGGAAGCGTGCTCCCCTCCTCAAAAACATTCCTCGACAAGATCAAGATCTTCCGAAGCGAGCACGTTCAATACAGCGTACCTCTCAAGGGTATGCTCATTCGACCTTTCAAGTATCTCTCATGGCCCATCGTTGTATTCTGTGGCTTCATGTACGGGGCTGTCGTGTGTTACTTCAATGTCCTCAATGGTACGGCATCGATCATTCTGTCAGCTCCTCCTTATGCATTCAAGCCAAGCATTGTCGGTCTTTGCTACATCGCTACTGTCCTTGGGGTGTTTATCGGGTAAGAGCCCCCAGATTACGGATTTTTATGGACTAACAAATAACAGATCCTACTTCTCTGGTCCGCTTGGAGATAAGTTAGTCCTTTACTTGACACGACGTAACAACGGCATCCGCGAGCCTGAGTATCGCTTATGGCTTTACGCAGTCCTACTTCTGGTTGTCCCTGGTGGACTCCTCTTATGGGGTGTCGGGGCTGCTCACCATGTTCACTGGTCTGGACTCTTAATCGCCATGGGCATGTTGGGTGCTTCAATCACTGCTGGCTGCCAGCTTCCTCTCAGCTATTGTATCGACTGCTACACTGAGCTTGGGTCTGACGCCATTGTCACCATCATTTTGATTCGCAACACTATGAGCTTTGCCATGGGCTATGGGTAAGTGACTCACCATCCCCCAAGGTCTTATCTACTGACCTCCTTCAGTGTCACTCCTTGGGTTACAGGCATGGGATATCAGAACGCTTTCCTTGTTGCAGCCTTTGTTGCAATGGCGCAGTTTTCTCTTGCTTTTGTTTTCATCAAGTATGGCAAACAACTTCGACGAAACAGTACTGCGAGCTATTTCAAGTACCTCGAGCAGGTCAAGAACGACGGTCTCATTCATTAGGTCGCATCTTGTAGCCGTCTTCTTTGGTCGACTGCCGCTGTAACTATATCTTTCATGTTTTGTATTTAAGCTATTCACTACTTAAATTGTCTAATGGGGCTATCCGATTCCTCTTCCGCAAATCCTCCCTGTGCTTCAACGTTGTATTCAGGCAATATGCAACTGACCTTCAAAGCACCAGCCTCCCAAATTGCAAAGTTGGACAATAGAGCTTGGTAAGGATGTTCCCTTCTCACTGTTGTAAAAGACATCGGTTTGATTCAATTAATAAGACGATTTAGAAGGCTTCTTCAAGCGCTCAGTTCCGTGAATAATGATTGCTGTATGCTGTGATTGAATTGAGTAACTATCTTGACACATTAACCTAGCCACCATTCCTGGGCGATTTAGGTGGGGTGCCTGCGAAAATCACCCCAGTCGTACACACACCACCCAGCCAAGCACGCTAAGACGGCCTGCAATCGGTGCTTAGATAAGTGGATGGCAGGACGACCTCGAGAGCTAGTGGGAAAAATGCAACGTTTCTTGAAATATAGAGAGTTTCGCGAACTATTGAATCAGTGCAGTGCGGGAACCAATTGGCATGATCAACATTGAATTGGATAACGGCTGTTGAAAGTGGCTTGTAATAGAAAGGAAGGGAGATGCAGGGGATAAGAGACATTTTGTGCGTTGTTTAGATCACTCAACAAGCGCGTGATGTGGGACAATATGGATGACGCGTTGTTGGTTCGCATGAAAATACAGACCTCCCTAGATCAACACCTTCGATACAATGACACACTTTCAAACGTCAATCAAGAGCGAGGATGGTCCCCCTCCAGCATCTCAATCCCATTTCTCCAAGTTTGAGAATTTTACACCCGATGACAACGCGTCATTCGACCATGAATTTGCGCGCCTCGCGTCATCTCAGAGCTGGGTTCCAGGCTCCCAGATGTACACCAAGGAGCGCACAATTGCAATGCGACAGGAATTGAAATTGCATTATTTTTCTCAACTGCAGTCTCTAAACGATGCCAACCAAGAGCTCACCGAAGAAGAGAAACTGCAGGGGTATCAGGAACTATGCCACGAGGTTCGTATACCTCCGAGCGACTCCATTGCCGAATGCAAAAAGCACTTGAAAAACACGCTTGTCAATATTGTAGACTTGATTGATGCGCGACGGACGCATAAGGCGGTCAAGGTCTGGCATGATTTCGAAGCGTTTCGCAAATACACTCTGCAGGATAAACACCTTATCAGTATGGACGAGGCGAAAAAAGATGGAGGGTACCTGGCCTCGTTACTGCAACGCCTGCGAAGGCCGAGGTCGAGCACAAGAAAAGCCGGGAAGAGAGACGATCGCGGCCCTGAAGTGATTTCAGGCCGGGTCACCAAGAAGCACTCACAGTAAAGCCCTGTATATAAGCTGGCCAAGCAGCCGAGTCTTAGCCCAAGTCACTGAGCTCCATAAACTTTCAGGCCCGTACAAGACACGGGATCCCACAAACGTTGATATAAGACTATGAAGTCCACCATCACTCCGTGACCATCACTTGCCCTCTTGAGGCTTCATCGCATGCAGCCTGCGAGCCAGGTCTTGGGCATATCCACACATGGTCATAGTAGGATTCCAACCACCCGCAGTTGGGAAAAGAGCAGATCCAATGACAGGAACATTCTCAATCCCATGAGGACGATATATTGCTGATATATAATAGAGTAAGTAGATAGCTGAATGCGTTAAATCTTTCATCTTGGATGGTTTTTCGAGAGGAACGTCTCGAAAAAGGAAAGTAGAGTCTCTGGGTATTGCTGGTGCAGTGAGCTGTAATATCTATACAATACGCCGTCCGGATCTTCCGGCCTATAGTGGCGGATTATAACTAAAATCTCACTGGTATGCAAGAGGGACTGTTGAACTACTAGCGTAATCACTCTCGCAGTATTTTATATATACTATATTAACTTGTGAAATTTAGTAGTACCTGTAGAATTAAACTACTAAAATACAAATATATTAGTAACTCTTTTAAATATGATATAAGTAATAGTAGCCTAGTATTTAACTTAAACTAACAGTTATGTTTCTAGCCTCTTGACTTTATAAACAGCCTATTAGAGGTAATCTCTTCAGAAAACCAATATCCTGATTGGGCGATCTTGCGTCACTTGGCTTACTTCCATCACTCCTGAATAACTATCCATTCATTGAACGAGTCGGGTCAAAGTTCATGGGAGCATATGTTGAGATTGGTTCAGCTGGACAGGGCGTTCGCAGGAGGTGGTATGGTCACAACTTGGCTGCAGGAATTGTTACAAATTATAACAAAGGATCTATAATCAAGATAATCAATTAGTTCTTTCAACATTTCTGTTGAAAACAATATTAAACTCACTCGTTCCCTAAATTTCGTTTTCTTCCTTCACTGAATACCATGTCATTGAGGAAGATAGAATAGGGTAAGGAGTGCAACTACCAGGTAACAAATCAAGTACTTAAATATGAAACGACGATCTCTGCGAACAGTGCGTGCTTTGATTTATTAACAGACAGTGTTCTTACACACCTGACACTGTATTTACCATGTTACGAAAGGATCCGTGCCCATACTGGAATTTCGGTTAGATCTCTTTCCCACCACCAGGCCAATCCATTCTAGCCTCGTGAACTTCAAACGAGACCTCGAAATGGATCGGCGCTCGAAGATGAAATCATGGATCCAAGGCAGACTTGGCAAAAGTAGAAAGGACTCTGCCACTCCAGAGCCACCCATGTTTCCAGAGCCGCGACATGCTCTGACACCATCTCTGTCCAAACAAGATCTGTCCATGTCAGAACAGAATGCGCCAATCTTTACTCTTTTACCATCCGAGATCAGACACGAGATTCTATTACAAGCCTTTGGTGGCCGTACAGTTCACATTGATCTTGTCTACCAACATCCACTGAAGCCACCCAATCCGACAAGTGGGTCCGACCACTACGGCAAGCACATGCAGCAAAACTATTACTTTGACACATCCGAGCCCGAGTTTTGGCAATGGCGTGGATGCGTTTGTCATCGCATACCATCCAATATAGCTCGCATGTATGGGAAGAAACAGGCTGGCATACTGGATCCTTCTGGAGGACCCGCTACTGATACATGGCCTCCCTTGTACCCGCAAGATCCTAGTTCGGGGCTAGGTGAAGATTTGTTCAGATACTGGCATCTGGAGGAGCCTGGCCAAGACACCTGCTGCAAAGGTTATGCCACTAGATGCGCAGACTATCGAGATGAGCTGGACTCGTGCTGGATCGGCGCCTTGGGCTGGGTTCTGGCTTATCGAAGATCGTAAGTAAACATTCTTCAAAGCATCTCAGCCACTGGTTTACTAATTAATGCTTCATCAGATATACTGAAGGTGTCAAGATTCTCTATAGCACAAATACCATTCACATGTCAAGCAAGCCTCTCCTAACAAATCTTCCACGGCTGATCCCAACACAACGGCTAAAGATGATGAACGCACTAGAGATTGTTTGGAAGCCAGATACATACACCCCGCCCGGTGGAAATCGGGGGCTCTGTTCCAACGAGTTAAAAATCCATCATGAGCAGGTGCCACAGATTCACGACATAATTCTAAATATATTTCCCCACGTGCAGCGGTTACATCTGGCTGTCAATATAGACGGAAGATTGGATTACAAGCAACATCTAAATAATACAGTCAGACAATGGGACACGTTCGCAAATGGTCTCGCGAAACGAGGGAACTTACAGGCACCTCTTACAATTTCTCTTACAAAAGGCCACTGGAAAGTGTTATATGAGACGATCCGACCAGATGCTGTGAATAGAGATAACTGTTCTGCGGTCCTTAAGCTTCAATTCTGGAGGTGGACTGATGGGAGATGTGCTCTGGCGCCAATTACCAATTCGACACAAACATGGGTCAAAATCGATGGCGCAACAAAGGAGAACGGTTACTGGATCGTTTGTGGACACGATGGCGGTAGAGAAGCTCGCGGTGCTTATTCTGTGGGCTTTTGATGCATCAAATCACAGACCAGATTGATCTGTTGACTTCCCCCCAACGACTGGGAGCCTTGGAAATGATGACCGATGGGTTTAAGTAAATGCTTAGTGTTTGACTATAAATCAATTGTAAGATTTACCCGGATCTACTACATTTTATAATGCTATAATATGGACTTGTGGAATGAATTTTGGTAGTTGATAACGAATCGACACAATCATCATGTGGACTGTCTTCACTACGGGGAAACAACAAAATCGGGCTTAGAAGATGTTTTATTGACTTCTAAAATAGATCCGTCTTTGCTATTAGATGTTCATGGAACTTCTCGCTTAGTATCCTGGACAAGCTTGCGCCAGTTGCATTTACGTCCATATTTATAAGATGGATTCTAGTTGGAGTCTGCAATTTAGTTAGCCGAGTAGAACGAGGAAGATCGTGTGACATGGTGATGCTCACCCATAGTCCAGGTGACTTCAGCATTGTCACTGCCACCTCCTTCGCGGTTGACGATGTAGCCTTCCGGAGCATTGTCGTAGTAGCTATTGGAGCCGGTGTACGGGTTACTGAAATTGAATAGAAAGGTGCCGGCAGAGCTTCTGTAGTACAAAATACCTTCATCGCCTGTCATGATACCATTAGATTCAGCTTGTAGCTGTCCTTCGTCTTTGGGGCCGATGATCGAAGGGGGGCTCAGGTCTGAAGACCATTCTCTATGGATAACAAATTACTTCTTAAGATTAAGCTCCAAAGACGTGTTGTTGATGATGGTAACGAGAGTTGAGCGAGCTGGAGACATGATGGTATGCCTTGAGTGAGAAGAATGTTGCTTTTGAGAATAGATGTGTGTATTGTAGGGAGAGTTCTAGTTGATGAGTGGAAGACCAAAAAAAGGGATCGCCTGGCTTTCTTATATATTTCTCCCTTCAATGCAGACCGCCTTGTCGAATAATGATATCATCGGAGCTGAGGTTGTGAGGCTTACTCGATAAAGAGAGACGAGTCCACCCAGTGGTCGAGACTCACCACGCATATCCTCGTGACAACAAATGTTGTGTATTAACACTCAGCCTTGCGATGTTATGATCACCTCAGACATGTCCTGCATCGGAGAATCTGCAGCCAAGTTCGATCGTATTAGAAACAGGTCGTGACACTCCTTATTGATCTTGAGGTCCCATGAGGCCCATATTACCGGGGCCAGCAGTTTTTCATCCTTCAACCTCTGTTTAAGGCGATGGCTATTATCAATCTCGGAGAAGACTTCTATTTCGGCAATTTAGACTTGGGAAAACTGGTATGTCTTATCACCTTAACAGGCCAGAACGCTGGTTTAAGTGCACCGATAAGCTTTAGATCTATCAAGCACGAGGTTACGAAGTATATATCGAATATAGCAGTCCACATACCGCTATACGTTGCATTTGACTTTATCTTGTCCCTGGAACAGCGAGAGAAAAAATCCCCTGAAAAATACGCGTATGTCGGATGGCTCAATAATAGATTATCCTCACGTGTCAATCAAACGCCTTCGATTCTGCCTTGCAGGGGTGGTGATCCTTCAACCACGCTAGGGTTGCTTCGAGAAGGGCATTGTGGGATGAGCATAACAGTATGTTAACGGACTGAAATGATCAAAATGTATCAAGAAATTGGAGCTCAAGTCCTTTTTTGACTACAGATGGCACCCTAATATTGAAGAGATAGAAACACTATCGCAGCTTCATATCTTGGTTCGAAGAAACAATCCATCAAGACTGCAGTGCCATCCTTCAATCAAGTAACGAGTCTGGCAACCCCGCTTCATTAAAATCTCACCATGTTTTACTGGGAAATAAATAGTCAGCTTCCCCAGATAACATTCTAACACAATCATCCTCAAAGCCTTATAGCTGACCAGAACCTCCACCACAATGCTTTGTGCTACTTGTATGTTAATGTTTCAATCCCCTACCACTATCGGAGACCATCATCAAACCAGCGAGAACCTCGATCGTGCCGCAACAAATGGCTGTCGTATTTGCAACTGTCTCCGTCTAGAGCATATCCTCGAGGACTGGAGTCCGTTAACATACGACTTTTCCTTCCATAATTCTTGGCAGTTTCACGGAGAGATCCTGTTCCGTAAGGACGAAAAGTTATGGCCCCACGGGAACCAGAGATGGAGAGTCTATATACAAGTTGCGAAACCAGCCAGCATTCCATTAGGTTATAATGACTTCCTTGCCTCAGTTAAAGATGACCTTGCTCTAGACCCCTCCAGAGTGCGTCCGGAGTTTCCCCCGTTACGCGACATACCAGACAATACAGGTCACAAAGACGTGTTGAGATTAGCTAAGCGATGGCTCGAAACGTGTCAAAGTGAGTATGGCTGCCATTACAAGGTCAGCGCTACTAGGAAATGGTGGTGTCCTGGGCGACTCATTGACGTTGGAAGTGATACCCGGTCCCCGAGACTGCTTATAGCGGGCCAAGACGGTATAGATGGTGACTATGCCGCGTTGAGTCATTGTTGGGGTGAGAAACCAGACTTTTTGATGCTATCGTCTGATAATTTGAGCGAATTCCGCAACGAAATCAAGCTTTCAGAACTACCCGCCAGCTTCAGAGAAGCCATCATAACCTGCCGACACTTGCAAATCCCCTATATATGGATTGACTCATTGTGCATCCTTCAGAGTGGACCAACAGCGCAAGAAGACTGGCTTTTCCACTCAGAAGAAATGCATCGAGTTTATGAACACTGCCTCTTGAACATCTCGATTGATGTTTCTGCAAATCCGCATGAAGGTGCTTTTCGGACAAGAAACCCATTATACTTACAAGACTGTTATCTATGGACGCCTTTTCCGCTATTTCCCGAATCGGACGAGCCTCCGCCAACATCATACCGTGACTTCTTCATCAGGGAAGATAGGACATCAAAGGAGTCAGCACTTGATGGTGAGGACGTGGGAGAAGCGGATGACACCCCGGATACGATAGCGCACCAAACTCTTTGTGCGATATTCACACGACAAGATTTCTTCAGTGCGAGACTTCACTTACCCATCAATGAAAGAGCATGGGTTTTCCAAGAGAGGCTGCTTTCACAGAGGACGCTCCATTTTTCTACAGATCGAATCGCCTGGGAGCGCGACTGCAAGGATACACGAAGAAATACGATGTCCAAGGCTATCAACGAGTATCTCCCTGACGGATTATCTGATGATATAACCGGCAACTTCGATTGTTTGTACCAGGAAGATTACAGTATCATGAATGTTTCCACGATAACAAAATACTATGATCTCGTCATATCTTACACAACTCGACAGTTGACATTTCCCGACAAGGACAAACTGGTAGCATTCGCATCCGTTGCGCGACGCTGCACGTCGGGACTTGGCAACGACTATTGCGCCGGTATATTTCGAAGTATCATGCCAGCTGGTCTACTGTGGCAAGCAACCTGGGAGAGATGTGTGAGACGACCGGCTGCGTATCGAGCGCCTTCGTGGAGTTGGGCCAGCGTCGACAGTCGAGTGTTCTTCGCATTGTTATATGATGAAGGTGTCCCTTTGGCTAAAGTCCAGGACGTTGAAGTGGAGCTGGTTGATTACCATAATCGCTTTGGACAGGTGAAAGGGGCTTCTCTGACTATAACTGGACCATTGGTTGCTTCCAAGTTAATAGATCCAGATACGCTCGTGGAAGTGACGTTTGAGCTTCCTGTCCATGTCCAGACTTTGCCAGAGACAAGGGAGGAGATGAATGAGATACTGCCGCAAGAAGATGTGTTTTTATTCGCAATCTTGCAGGACTCTAACCATCAAATGGGTAAACTCACACTTGGAATTGTACTTCAAATCGATGCTGATGGCGTTTATCGTCGGATTGGGTTATGGGTAGCCAAGGAAGGGTTTATGTCTCAGAAGAGCAACGATGGCGGCGCTTTTGATATCACAACAATAACGATTGTCTAGAGACAGGCATGGATATTTACAACAGACACAAATATTTTTGATATAGGATTCGAGACAGTGGTGGTCAGTAACGATTTTACGTAATTGAGAAATGCAATTTGTACGCTGGGATATGGTAAATATACTGTCACTGTCTAATCGACGTGGAAGCCATGAATTATCCGTTAGTCGTGTCCCTGTCGCTCGACGGGTCTCGGCATGTGAAATCCAAAGTCTTGATGTCCAAATCCTGGCAGTCGTAGATAGGCGCTTTCTTGCTTGGCACACCCACGGTGATGTTCTGAGCCACAATATTACTGCAACGCTATCGAGGCGTTAGTTGGAGGTTAATTTGAGATCATCAGTCTTACATCAGGCGTGCTGCAAACCAATGTGCCAGCGCGGGGGCCATATTTCTTTGAAACAGTTCCCCAGAAATTCTTCATCGTGGTGTCTTCGATAGTCAAATTTGCCTTTAACTTGTTAGCATCTTTCCACCCTCCTACGGAACCTGAACCTACAGGAAACTCATTGCAGAGAGTCTGATTCTTCTGTCCATAATACTGAGTGATGGTAATAGCATTGTCGTTGTTCTGGTGGTAGAAGCGGTCATAAGTCACGTTTCTCACGCGGCCCAGACCACCACCCCCATTCAGTAGACTCTGAAAGGCAGTCTCAACACCAGGCCACACTTTGACTCGAGCGCCGTCACGCGCATTCGACATGGAGATATTGTAGATATAAAGATTCTCCACAGTATCAGTCTCAACCTTGTACTGACCCAAGGAGCCAACGCTGATACCATGAGAGCCATTGCAGACAAGGTCCTGGACAACAACGTTGGTACTGTTAGGCTTGAAGGAAACACAATCTACGATTGTCAGCAAATAATTACATATTTGTTGAAAGTGTAACTTACCGTCGGTATTGTTAATGACTGAGTTCTGAATAACTACCCTATCTGAGCGATATGTGTCCCAGCCATCTGAGTTGGCAATCTTGACTCCGTTCAAACTCTTGGCTTGAAGATCAAGCTCACTGATTAACACGTCGGTGTTGTTAATGATGATGTTGAACCACTAGTGGGATGAGCTCGAGCATATGTATGGCCAGAGGGTAACTTACGTTTGGGGAGTTTCGCATGTGCAAGTTTGATATGGTCAAACTGTGGGCGCCCTCAACAGAGAACAAGATTGATTGTAGTAGCTTTGAACGAATATATATCAGCGGAAACCAGAGACATGCTTGCATTGATTCTTCTTACAGTGCTGTTCACGGCTATCTCCTCCCAGTAATCTTGACCCTTACTATCGAGCACAGATGGACCCTTGTTTAAGTTGCCATAAATGTGAAAATCCTTGCCTCCCCATTTCCAAAATGAGTATATGTTCTGATATCCAAACTTAAAGCTGTTTTTAGCCCAGTAGTATGGGTCAGACTTGAAGTCTACCTTGCCAGTAATAACCACATCGATATAAGCGAGCTACGTTGGATTAAATCACCTACCGATACAATGTATTTAATGTCAATAAGATCACGTAAATATTACTCATTCAGGAACTTTGATGGCATCAGGTCTGAACAATGTGGTAGGAAAACAGTATTCACTATTCTTATGACGATTTTTAATGATATCATACCTCACTGCAGTCCTCAAATTGCTCGTCGTGATCGGAGTCACTGCAGTCATCAGAGATAGGGTCGTCCTCGATATCATCCACATTCTCCAGTACTTCGCCTTGACCATTCGAAGATACACTCAAGTCTCCCATAAGGCCCAGAATCCTTTCCAACTTCTCTCCTGCTAGGCCACGATACTTTCTATCTTCACTCTCCGCATGACGCAAGATCTCTTGCTCCTTCCGATCAAGCTCAGCATGATGTCTTGCTATTTCTTCTCGAGCCTTTTCCAGTCGTACTTGGCTGATCTCCTTGCTCTGTATAAGTTCTGTGAGTGTTTCCTGAGTATGCAATCGTAGTTGCGAAATAACCTGAATAAATTTTGTGTCTCCCAGAACTCCAACAAAGTTTTCTGCGTCAGCGAGAAAGCGTTCGAGTCCTTCTGAGTTAGTACGTAGACGATGGACAGCGGCATGTCTGATTGTTGCGATAGACAGTAACAATTCTTTCGAGGGCCTACCGCTCCCCTCCCAAGCCAGATTGCCCTTCCTTCTGAAAAGCTTTGTCCATTTAGTAAGCTCCACTGCTTCAGGGCAATCCCAGCCTTGCTTCTGCATGAGGTTTGGAAGAACTCCCAATCCATACTGATAACAGGCAAGCTCCAGGGTCTTTTGTATCTTCTCCATGAGCATATGTTCTGCAGGAAAAGGCAGATATACCGGAATTGCCCATGCGTTACCAATGTCGTTTCTCGCAATACTGTCATTGACTCCTGTCGATTCAGTCACTCACTACCATCGGTATCTGCGATTGATTTCACTTACCATCCATGGTAGTTGTGGCTTCAGTCCACTTCGACCATTCCAGACTCTCATCACCGTTGGTTTGAGGAACGGCGTCGGGCGCAAGTTGTCCGGTCGTTGTCGCTTTTTCCGCTAGAGGCCTGGCTTCGCTTTGGGTAACGGCAGGCTCAAGGAGATCGGGGAACCATTGTATAGCCACCAAGGTGGACTCATACAATCCATACGACAAGAGTTTCAATATTGAATCATGAATGGTCTCGGCGCTGTGCTGAGTTCTAAGCTGTTTCAATAAACTTGTGTCCCCCGGATGCTCCCTAATATACCGTCTCACAAGTTTGCCTTTTCTGGTTTTTGCTTTCTCGCCTACAAAAATCTCTCGTGTGGCCTGGAAGACCTTCTTATCGAATTGGGTGGGCGGACCTGCGCTCATATGGGGCAGTCTGCGAAGTTGACTTGAATTTCAAAAAAAAAGAATAATGAATTAAGGCAGAAGAAGGATAAAGACTCATGGGAAGTCCTACTAGCTGAAGCTTGACAAAAGCCCTTATCGAGGTGAAATGAAAGGAACGAGAACATTTTATCATAAATGTGTCTCAAGGCTGAGAGCGGGGAAGTTGTGCTGACTTGTTGCTAGGCCTCCCACAGCCTCTGCGTGTAAAGCTTATTGGTTGTCTATATCTCCATGAATTCTTTTATTTGCAGTGAGTGTGGACGTTACACAAGACAGTTGGTCGACCATATGCCAGCCACATTTCACTTTCTTGAGAGACTGATAATGGTTGGTCCGTAGACACGTCATTGCACACATCGATGCCGTTTTGTGTATTTCAAAAGGGTGCATTGTCATGTTAACAGTTGCAGTCAAAATGAGTATAAACACTTAAAGACTAATTAACCTAGTCTAAGTAATATATGTTGGGGATGCAGAGCACTTGAGCTCATCGTCACATTTGTTTGGGGGCTTCAATATAGCTGTCATGTTTTTCAGGTGCTCCTAACCATCAAACCAGATCAATGTTAGAAAGATAGCGTAAATTTCCAGTACCTCAGGAACAATAATCATGGAAAAAGCCACAGCGATACAACGGTCTCTCGCGTTGATATGAGGTTGAACACCGTCGAATACCGTCGAACACCAGCAAAGCCAAGATCGGCAATCATTTTACAAGTCTATTCCTCCAACGCAGTATCCAGCTCCGTAATCTCGGTTCCCCAAAATTGCCCGCTTTCCTTTCTTCTGTCGTTTTCAGCTCCCTTTGCCTGCAGCTCGATGGCCTTTAATTTCGAGTATGCAGGCTCTATCACATCAAGTCAGCCGCACGGACGATGTCTAGGAATCCACAACCCCCTTGTCAAGTCTGGTGGGTTAAGGCAACGCCAAGACAGGGCTTTGGCTTAACAGTAGTCAGAGACGTCGTCAGGATATGGCTAATCAATTGTTTTTAGTTCATGATGATCTATAAAGGGCCGCCACCGTCAACGTCTTACAAACAACACATCCAAAAGAATTTTTCTAGCGGGAAATTGGGGATACATCAGGACGTTATGGCGCACTTGCACCACTATACCTAGTAAACTTGTTGGTTCCATCAAATTCACACTGCATTAGTGAAACAGTCACCCCCGTATCATCAAGGGTCATCATGGGGGCTTGGAAGTTCAAAAGTCCAGCAATAAAAAACTATTTATGGTATTGATATTCTAGCTCATGTTCGACTTGGTTCACGAAGCAACTCAAATTCTGAAACCACTCATCTTTATCTTTATCTTCTTTATTGACTATACCATGGATGTCTCAGTGAGTAAAGAAATCCTAAAGGACCTCCACACTAAAGAAGCCACATCTTTATATGAGCTTAGCGACAAACTAAGTGCATATAGTATTGGGAAAATCGTCAATCTCCTCCAGATTATAGTAGTAGGCAAGCAGTCGGCCAGCAAATTATCAGTTCTTAAAGATATCTCTTATATCCGGTTTTCTATTAATAGTGGTATTTATATATAATTTGCAACCGAGCTAATCTTTTGCCATATAACTAAGACTTATATAT
>JABFFG010000464.1:0-13440 GCA_013623685.1 Fusarium transvaalense
TAAGAGACAAAATTAATTAGTTACTTTATAATACTTAGACAAGCCTCTTAGGCTATTTACTTCTGTCACCCTAAGCTTTAGGGGATAATTTTTCTGACACCCACCTGACAGGTTAATTTCAGCACTGACTTATAAGCCTGATGGGAGGATCCCCAGCTACTTGCTTCTCCACCTGCGCGAACCTAGTGCAACCAATTAGATAGAATATATCCCACTAGACCATGTCAGTGCGTATAATCATAGTGACTTGGCTGTAAGATGAAGAGGTAAAGAAATACCATTTAGGCATAGCTTCGCCGTTTTATCGCACCATATGAGTGATGCAGAAGTGCATTTCTTACCTGTCACTTATTGTACTTGTGACGCTGTTGGCTACGCATATATCGCCGCCCGCTAGCGGTGTTAGTTACTTCATTAAGTAAGGGATCGGCGGCTTCTACAGGTCAGGCGGGAAAGCTGAAGCAGGGTACAACTAAGCCTCAGCCGTGTCAATATCATTCACTACCACTCTGGAATTAACAATGTGTAATTGATAACATCTGCATATGTTTTATGACGTATTTAGAGAATGAGGATCGTGGTTGTAATCTATGCATTTTTTTCGAACATATTATTCCCCAAAGTATCACCGAGACTCGGCTCTCACAGCCGCACTTGAAGAATTGAAAGTGTGAGGTATTCCGAGCTCAACTGCATGTGGCTGGTTTCGAAGTGAAACTAGCCATTCAATAGCTCCGGTGTGGCTTCGGGGGATATGGGAGATCATTCGCTGTGCTACGCCTAAGGGGGTGAACAAAGCGTTTTTAAAAGTGTACATAAATTAGTACTAACTCACATCAATCAGCTAGATACTTCTACATGTATGCTATATCAGACCACAGGAAATGTACACATAACTGATGTATACATTGGCATAAAATTCAGGTTGACTGCATAAGAGCCAGCTGCAAGCAAACACCGGTTAGGCTCTATTTAAAAGCGCATGCTATCCGTGAACAACGTGTTCCTCTAGATCTGTCATACTTCATCTCTCAAAGACAGAACTGCGACGGTGTAAAATTCGTATTTCTATACAACAGTCAACAGACACCAATCACCAATCACCTATAACCATGACGGAACTGAAGGTCCAGTCCGTACAGGGCCACAGCTATCTGGGCTGCTATACAGACGTTTCAAGCCATGTTCTCAGTGCAACGTGGAGACAGCTCATGTACAACGAGCCACAATCTTGTTGCCAATGGTGTGCGAGCGCTAATACCGCAAATGTGATTTGCGGTGTCGAATATGGAGGACAATGTTATTGTGACAGTACTATGCCCAACATCGAATCTGCATCAGCTTCGGATTGTAATTGGAAATGCCCAGGCGACGGCTCGGTTGCGTGTGGAGCAGAGTGGCGATTGAACATCTACAGTTCTACAGCGACAGTACAGCTTTTGGAGGGCTACTCCTACCTAGGCTGCTATTCCGATTCCAGCGGTCGAATCCTACGCGAAGCGTCCAGTACTCTTAGCTTGAACGATCCGGAAAATTGTTGTCAATGGTGCCAGAGTGCCAACAACAAGTATCAATGGTGCGGTGTTCAAGATGGACGTCAATGTTTCTGTGGTAGCACCACATCGGGCCCAGAACTCAACCCAGCCTTAGCTGGGGAGTGTAGTTCTTCGTGCCCGGGCGGGAGCGATCAGCAGTGTGGTGGCTATTGGCACATGAATCTTTATAAAGCTACCGGAGTTTCACAAGGTACGGCAGATCAAACATTCATGTCAGCCGCCGAGACGTCAGCAATTCCGTCTGAAACGAATGCATCAGCACCGCAGCCAACTCACAAGGGAGGTCTGAGTGGAGGGGTTATTGCCGGAATTGTTATTGGCGCTGTCGCAGCTTTGGTACTACTGATCGCGGTGCTTTTCCTGCTTATACGTCGGCGACGTTCACAGACGGCTTCAAGCTATAACAGCAAAGATGAGGCGGAGACGCCAGCGGTTGAAATGTTCACTGAAGCCAACATACATGAATTGCAAACACCGTTGGAATCACAGAGAGTCGAGTTGGCTGGATCAAATTCGAAGCCAACATTATATGAATTGGATGCTGGACCCCGATAAAACGATGGAAGAGTCTCATAGCGAGGGAAGGGTGTCCATACCCTACTGAGTTGATAGTTATTTGTCGACGTTATTCTTAGTAATGCACGACCCATAGTGCCTGTCAGATCTAGTTTAGAGTCAAAGGGACTGATAACTAGCTTCTATAATATCATATCTAGTTCTAAGACTCATCTTAGATTCGCCAGTTCAACTTGAAATATGTATTCAACAATATCTCATCAGGATTTAGGTCCAGATATCGTGAAGATGAATAGTTCTTCTTCAGATAGAAAGGTTAAAGGAGGATACAAACAGTGTAGATCGTGTCACTATTGCAGATTTGCAGATCCTGGACTAGATATGCAGGGACGTGCAATAAGTTGGGAGTAAGCCTATCTGGTGAGTATTAGAAAATATAACCCCCAAGGTTTAGGGCAACAAAAATAAATAGCCTAAGAGGCTTATCTAAGTATTATAAAGTAGCTAATCAATTTTGTCTCTTAGACCTTAAGTGGCTGATTCTTGTGACTCTTTGGGGCTTATTATGGTAAGCCTTTGAGTGGTGGTGCCATTAGAGCATTATGAGGCCTCCATGTTCCGTATCACCTGCATAAAACAGGGATAACAGCGCGAAGCGGCCTCACGATTGGATCATTTGAATGCGTAAGGCACATTTCACCATGTTTTCGTATAATATGGCGTCAAGGGTGGTTAATTCTGATCAGCATAGCCCCAATGGCCTTGAACATAAAAGCCTCCCCTCACGGTGGACCTTTGTTGACACCTTCTTTCGTTTCACTATATTTGGATTATTAGCAAAAGAAATCCTATCCACATTTGCCCGTTTTGAACATCACAATACTGTATAATTCATCACAAGCAACTCGAAGTGTCATTCTCAATCATGCCTACAACAAATAGTGAGAACAGTGTCACAACTACAAGTGTCTCTGGGTTTCTTGAGCCTCATGAACAACATTCAAAGTCCGTATCATGCATAAATCCTCCTACTTCACCATCAAAGACCAAAGGGACGCTTTCAAAAGAGACGCTTCGGCTGGCAGCACACAACTATTCTCCTCTCAGTCCTCCACCGACTCCTCGAAAATTGCCGTCAACAGCTATCAAAGGAAATCCAACTGCTGACAGAGCAGACAATGTTGCAACACTCAGAACTCGTCTAGCTCTCGACAACATGCGATGCGGAGCTATTGTACAAACAAAAGGGGGGGTCTGCAGCCGGTGGTCACCAGCTGCGAATAAAGCCGCGGTGACCTCTAAGCTTGAGTCCATCATGGGACTTACACAGTCATCCACGGAGCTCCAGGAAAATCTAGACGAACTCTCCAAACTTGTGCATTGCAAGCAGCATTGTAATGGTCCCCCGAAAACGAAACGAATCCAAATCTGGATCCAGACATTTCCCGTAGGAGACGCGAGTTCTACGAAGTTAGTTCCAAGCGAAATTCGACAGCTTTTGGATCTAGATTCTACCGGTTGTATTGCAGAAGGGGCTAAACCAAAATCGCGCTGTAACAAGCACATTGGCGGCCAGCGAGTATTTAACTGTGTTCGAACCATTGATAGAATTATCGAGCCGAACGTTTATCGGGATGAGCCTTACCGAAACGGTATGCTTAAGGTCCTGGAGACGAATATGTACTGTCCCGACCACATAAATCAGCGACCCTTACAAAACGTCCCGACATGGAAGTCGAGCATTGAGAAGATTCTTGCCAAGTACGATGTCAAGCCGATTCGAAGCAGTGTATGCGATGAGTCTGGAGTCACTATAGATCCACAAAACGGCGGAGCCTCGCTGGATGCACCTCCACCAGCAAGAGCGATGGTCTCATCTCTGGGTAGCGCAAGGTCATCAATTCCTAACTTCGATGGAGACTTGAGCACGTATTGGCAACACGCGTACAAAACCTCACCCTTCGATGTGACAGAGAGGAGTACGAGGCTCGATGATTACAAGTCTTCATATGAGACGATCAGACAGAAAATGGAGGAATCCCTCGGGAAGGACCGGGAAAGTGGATATATCTATGTGTATAAGGTTGAAGGAAACTCTGAGTTTGTGAAGATTGGGTTTACGGGTCGTTCCGTAAAACAGCGCCTTGCGGACTGGGAACACAACTGCAACAGGGTCCCCAAACTCCTTTATCAATTTCCGTCAGCTACTGTTACGGCAATTCCCAACGCCCGTCGCGTTGAGGGATTATGTCAAGCAGAGCTTAACCATCGAAAAATCACGATCTATTGCGACTGTTGCTTTAAGTACCATCTAGAATGGTTCGAAGTCTCAGCCACGAAAGCCATTGCGACAGTCCAGAAATGGTGCAGTTGGATGGCACAAAACCCTTACCAAGACGGGACACTCAGAGAAGAGGAGAGAGAGAAAACGCAGGATATGGACAAGTTTATGAAGGATATTTCGGAATTTATTTGAAAGGTTGTCGTCAGGGTAACTTAGGTGAAAATTTGCTTAATGCTAGCATCATGTTTCAAGACTGGACATGTGAAGAATTGTTCTATCATTGAACTACTATAATAGTGCCTCTTCCACTACAAAGATCAGTTGACGAACTGGACAGGATAGTTGCAACATTCAGAATTCAACATAGCTTCACAATAGCTTCCTTTCCTCCAGATTCCAATTGAGTCTTACTAGATCTGCGAGAGACCTTACGGTAGTGTAATATTCGCCTTCAGCAGAACCTGGCGTGCCAGGTTAGGTTGTCGGCCTCGCACCCAACAATGCACGGACAATCACACTCCACCTAAGCACTGCCCTGTAAAATTACAACTTACCTGTCTGTTGTGTGTAGGCCCTGCGTGTTTGATTGGTCGACAACAACAGCCACAGGCTGCAACTAATCTTCAGCTTCTCTCTTCTCTCAGTTGTTTACCCTCACACGACCAATTGGAAAAATGGCATCTCGCTAGGTTTTGTCAGCAGACAGGACGATATGGTGGCTAAGTTGTAACTCGTGGAAGTAATGAAATCCCATTTAGGTATAGCTTTGTATTATCGCTGAACTGTATATATAACCAACTAGGGCATCAATAGATTTCTCACTAACCCCACTTATATATATCATTGCGATATCACACATATTCCATAAACTCCTTTGTCCATCCATCCTATCATATCGATTTATACTACAGCAGCCATGTCAGGATTAGAAATTGCTGGTCTTGTTCTTACAGCTATTCCACTACTGATCGAAAGGCTCGAAAGCTCCGCAAATGTTTTTGAAGGCGAAGGAAAATCTCAGAAGAAGGGCTTTGCAAAGATCATGTTTCGCGCAGAGAAAGAGCTTATAGCTTACCGACATGTCCTCGAGAACCTTTTACTCAAAGTGCTTGAGCCTGACCAGGCAATAGCCATGCTGCAGGGTCCCGATCCTCAAAAGTGGAGCGACTTAGCATTTCAAGATAACATTCACGCTATCTTGGGGGCATCTGCCGAAGATTTCAATGCTCTATGCCTTGCTCTTAATGAGAAGATGACCACTCTCTTTCGAGACCTCAACCAGGTACAGCCAACCAACGAAGCTTAACCCACCTTCTCACTTTCGACAGATATTTCAGAATCACAGTAGACGAAGTAAATTGTTGAGATTCAGCACCGAGTTTCAACGCCTCAAGCGGCATCAACGGGATGCCAGAAACATCCGCCGACATCTGAACAAGATTGTTTGCAGAATTAACAGAAACGCTGATGACGTAGAGTTTCGGACCACCGCCAACACGCGCGAAAACACCGATAATATTAAACCTATAAAGCAGGCAGACTCGTCAAATTCTCTAGCTGGTCCAGTGATGTAAGCTTCTTATCCTTAACAGCTAGATTTGCTCACTGACTGGCACTATAGAGTGAGCCCAAACCGTCCAGTGGTGTCCACAGTCGAGTCAAAGTATATTGCAACTTCTGTCTTTGATGCCCCTACATTGAGATCGCTGACCTTCGTCACGGGGAACAATGATGCTGGCCTTGACTATATGGACTCAAAGACTCTCGTAGATACCATAGGTCGGTACTTGTACCATGTTTTAAACTTAAAGCCTTCCTCCTCAGGGGACATGAGGACGAATGTTCCAGATCTTTCGTCCAAGATACACAGTATACTTGAGAGCTATTGCGAAGAGCTCGAGAGCTGTGATTATCAAGACACAAGTTTCCCGGAGTTGCCGGAAAGCCCCTTCTATGCCAAAGCTCGCGCCATGGTGCGCAAAGAGTTTGAGTATATTCTAGAAGAAGTGATCTTCATTTGTCCGGAGGAAATTAAGGCTGCACCGGAGGAAACTAAGGCTGCAATTCGCAGTAAAAGAATATCGAGAGCTCAAGATACAGACAGGGAAACGGTCCCGACGTTTGTTGTCATGAACTTTCTGATGAGTGGAAAGGCATTCGGGCGGCTAAGATTGCGCATGCGCAGACTGGTACAGCAAGACACTATGCAAATCATCAGTGACGAAGTCCGAGGGAATTTACCAATAACAGGTCCAGGACTGTATAACACGACTTTTCATGTATGCTGGGATATTTCAGATTATATCGAAAGAGAACTCGATGGATCAACAGACATTGGCCATGTTTTGGTTCTGACTGGAAGAAGCTCGAATGCTTTTGCCTCGAGGTGTGCTGATTATCTCAAATGGTTGTGGACAAAGTCCAAGTATGATATTTGCAGCCATCTCCAACAATATCTCGAGAAAAAGGAATATGGTACGTCTTGATTACCTCGTGGAATGCTACTGCTTATAATTTAGTAGAACATTCTGACGCAACCCTCATGATCCGCCGACATGCCGAGGGTCAAAACGGCATCACGGTGAATGTGGTGGGGGCCATGGAAACAATAATTACAATTGCGCAGCAACTTGCGTGGCTTACTGCTGCCTTCCGCTCTTGCTCCAACGGAGTAGCCTTGTCAGAAGTTGATTTCATTTCCATAAAAGGGACGCAGTTCGTCATCGAGCCGGGGCCTCTCACAAACTTGCCAGCTGATACAGTTGAGGTGGATACTTGTTGGCATCGACTGGTTCGAAATGCCGCCGTTGCCCATGGATTCCCTATACCGCCCAGATCGGAACAGGTGGGACTTGAAGTACCGTTCCCCGTCATGTTGAAACTCAGCCGGACATCGTCTTTCTTAGTTGGAAAGCAACATATCGCATTTTACGGATTTTCGTCTTTTCTGTTTCCACTGGATCAATGTCCCGATGATACTGATCACGAGGTTCAGGGCAGGCAGTCTATTCAATGGCACTTTGAGACAACCGATGAACCTAATTGTTACTTTGACTGCGCGGATTATCTCGCTGAGTCAAAGTGCGTATGGGCCAAGGGTGTAGATCAGCGCAACTTGATGACATCGCGACACTTCGTCGGGTACTGTAGAGTTGCCGAGATCCATCTGGCCACGACAAACTCAAATTTCATGAATCTGAAGGAGTCGCCCCTTGACGACGCCTCGACAGTAGGCGGAGTCAGGATTGAGAACATCACGATGGGAACTGGTGGGCTAGGCTTTGGAACCTTGGAGTTTGAGACCAATGTTAGGTATCCCCACAACATCGTTCGGGCAGTCGCCCCAGACGAGTATCTCGGGATATTAGATACTGTCAAAACAATGTCCATGATCCTGTGGGATTATAAGGATCAATGCGGGTGGCTGGTGCCAGCACAAGCGCTATTACTTCACATGGCTCATCTATGGGTTCAATCATACGAAACGGATGCGGAGTTGCGACATGCAGAGCAAGGAGACACCTATCTTCAGAAGGTTGATCAGATTCTTAGGGAAGATCGCAGGACAGTGCTTCGGAAAGAGGGTCGAGACGACGACTCTGATTTCCAACTGCGGCATTTAATCTTGAGATTCTGGACCGACATTAGAGGCTGCATGATAGAACAACAGAGCGCCATTCGAGATAATAAGGGCGTCATAGGTTATGAGTCTGGGGCAATCTCAGGTTGGGAACTCTTCGATTTCATCACTCGACCCCCGCTCGAGTTTTCAATGAAGCAAGACAAGCGCGGCTCTTCGCCCAATAGCTGGGAGGCTCTCGCCAAGGAGAAGAACATACCAGTATTGTTCTGTCAAGGAGCTGGGGACATCATCAAAACGACAAACCCAAACAATCTGTGCGCCAATTGCAAACTCCCCCTGAGGTAGGAGTGTCAACTGGTTGCTTGCCTAGCGTGTCTCGGATATATGGCTCAAAAATATGGAGGGTTTCGTACTTGGACAAAACTGACCACAAAATGGGGATGGCATCCTTCAAACGAGGTTACCTTGTTTCGAGAGAACTGTCGACCAGATACGGGGACCAGATGTCACGGTCGACTCCAAGAGCTCATCACTGTGAAGGATGAGCAGCAAGGTACAGACCTATCTCTCCCATTGACCGGAGCTGTCGTTTTTGGTAAACATCCGCCGCATTCTACTCTAGCTGTTACTACAACAGATACCACGAGTTCTGCTAAGAAGCGGAGAAACGGAAAACTGTTTAAGTGGAAGTGGTGGAATAAACACAAGAAGTAGATAGGAGGTCAACAGATTCACCTCGATGGATACATAGACTATATTGCACTCTCATAACTCATCATGTCGATTGTCCGTCTTCTCGATCTTGTCAACCTCTGTCGAGTCTTCCGAGTCGTTCATCAGCTTGTTGCAGAACTTGATCATAATCTCAGGTTGCTCCGTTCGAGGAATAAACTCCATCTGATACAAGGCACGTTTCTCATGATTCCCCAGTATCCCCAGTACTAGCTCCTTCAATTGTGACATGTTCACATCATGGAACACGTGTTCCTCCATCGTAGGGCTTCTTTTTACCGGCTTGATAATCTCTCTTAACTCATGGTCTCCACACAATCGGATATTTTCGATGACTTGTTCGACGTCTCGCCAATACTTCCCAGCAGGAGGAATAGACTCGTTGACGGGAAAGAACGGGGCCTCCATTGGATTCAAGTTGAAAACGTCGAAAAGAGTCCTTTCTTTATGGACCGTAACCTTATGGCCCAGGGCTATGTAGATGAACGGCAGAAGGACATGTGCTTCGCAGAGCTCACGATACTGGGATGTGATGTAGTCAGTCTCGTTCACGATTGATGGCTGAGTTTCGAAGGGCGATGGATGTTGAACTGAGGATGGCCCGGTGAGAGCATTCGTCATTGCGAACAGTCTGATCAACACTAAATGCGACTTCCTGCTCTGTGGAGAGCTCGCAAGGGTGAGCCACCCCGTAAACAGAAGCATCAAGATTTCTGCAAGAGACATGACAGAACTAGTGACGCTAGTGAGGAAGCAGCCCATTTTGAAATCTTTCAAGGGAGTGAGGAGTTGCACCAGCAGAGATGTTGTAAGTGAAGATGACGTTTGTCCGACAAGTCGATGTTGTAGCCAAAATTGGGTAAAAAACTGGATGTCAACTTCGGATCGATAAGGAAGGCTACTATATATATATATATATATATATATATATATATAGACAAGCAAATAATCAAGATATCTTTGATGTGACTTTGGGTCATAAGCGGCGATCAACGACGTGACGTATGATATCAATCTGTTCCCCTCAAATGTGCTATTGTTGCACAATACCTGGTACCACATAGCCCCGCAACTGAAAGGCAAGGCATTTCACCTCAACATATGTATTATTGGGTGTTTCCTGTCCACAACATACAATCGCAACGAGAAAAGGTCACATTCATTCATCATACGTAGCAACATAATGTAACGCATCTGTTTCATAAAGCACTCACAAATCGTCGCTATTGTGGAGGTATTATATTCCAATCTTCATTTGTCAAGGACTGTCCTATGTGTTATATGTGATTGTAACTGCCCACGCATGACTAAACTGTGGCCAGTAACCTTGCAGTGGGCTTTGTTGCTTTGGCCGTTTTGCAGGTAACCGCCAAAGGACTTTTGTCTGTGTGCCTTGAACGTAGTTTCGCATTCCGCGCCTGTTGTAATTAGATGATGGGCTATTTCATGTGTTCAACTGGTGAACGACGTTTCATTCCAACGCTGTTTGTGTTTGACCAAGAGCTATGTTATTCAATTGCCGATGGCTCGCACCCTTAGGGTACTTAGCACAAGATGGCTGTCGCTATGCGTCTTATCCTCAGTGACACCAGTTCCCGGAAGCCGAGTCCTATCATATATCTTGTGAGGATGTTAATACGCCATATTAACGTGCACTCCGACATGCTATTTGCTGGAGGGCCGACTGCTGCCATAGTGGCTACACAACTTGCCGCCATCATATCGGTCTAGAATAGCTGAAGGTACGTGGGAACTGTGTCCTGTTCCCGAAAATTGTATGCGCAAACCAGTACTTTTCTATGCTCATGGATAAAGTTCCAATAAGGGCAAGGGGATTTTTCACCAAGATTAGAAGGTTTTATGTATACTAGGCGGTAATCGTCCATTGGAAGTCCAAGTTCTTCGAACTTTTCATCGACTTTATCATTAATAGCAATATTGTTTCGTTCTAAAATGATACTTTCGTAGTTTGGATGAAGGGTGGGAGGTTGTCGGTAGGACCCATAGCCCAAACGTCGGTGCTCAGCAATTGAGGCTTTGATCTCCTGCAAACGTCTGAAACCATCTGCTTTCATCTCATCGATTGTCGTCTCGCGAATCGTGACTCCGTCTCGGCGAATCTCGACAGGCATCTTGATGTGCCGGGTAGGTAGATTAGACTTAAAACAAGTGGATTGGCAAAATGAACAGTTTCTCCCCGATGATGAATTTGATTAACCTGACACTCATTATTCTGCTACATTTAACGGCTTAACATCTGCGTTTACCCTTTAAAAGTGGCAGTAACTATCTTACACAACCTCCATGTTGCTTTCTCTAGTACCTGCCGCGTATTATCACCACAGTTATGAGGACGACGAGATTGTTATGATGGACCGCACTGGCAAAGTTGAAGACCTTGAGATTTCGCCATTTTCTGAGCAGCTGGACCGATGTCTCGTCTTCCTCGACGAGTCTCATACCAGAGGAACGGATTTGAGACTTCCGGCAAACTATCGCGCAGTTGTCGCGTTGGGTGCAGGTCTAACAAAAGATCGATTGGTTCAGGGTATGTGATCGCCATTCCATGTTAGTGCAGTACTAATTATCTTTAGCGTGCATGAGAATGCGAAAACTCGGCAAAGGTCAAAGCGTCGAATTTTGCGTGCCATCCGAGATTGAGCAGAAGATCACCCTAATGAAAAATCAGAAAGGATCTGAGCAGGTGCGTGTCAGAAAAATTGGCCCCTAGTCTAAGGCTTAGGGTGATAGAAATCAATGACATAGGAGGCTTTTGTCTAAACATCATAAAGTAACTAACTAATTTCGTCTCTTAGACTTTGACCGGCCAATTCTTGTGTCTTCCTGGGGCTGAGATAGACGACATTACCATTGCGGACATTCTCAGCTGGGTCATCACCGAGACATGTCTTGACCTACGGAAGGCCATCCCTCTATGGCTATCTCAGGGCGTCAGATCCAGCCGACAACAGGCTTTGTGGTCTCAAGATGATAGTGGTTTAGGGTGGGCCGAACAATTCCTCGAGGATGAAGCTCAATCTTTGGACCAGCGCTATCGTCCAAAGAATTGCCGGACACCTCTACCTCTCATTCTTTAAGGACTACACCCTAGTTTGCGATCTGCTCGGACTCGCTTACAGTGCTGCAGATGATTCTGTCACTCTCAGCCCAGATGGATTCATTCCACGGGTTCGACGTTTTTGAATACATTGCAGACGGCTTCTGGACCGGGTATACTCAGAGAACACCGATTGCAAGAGTTGAGCTCACCATAATGCGAGACTCGTAGACTCTTAGGAAATCAGGTGCTAAAAAAAAAAACCAATTTTGTCCATTGACATGGTAATAGACTCGTGAAGGTAACATGTGTCTTCCTGTTCGATAAGGGAGTTACAGCGCTACGGACTGTGCTTGAATGTACTGGCTTCAAAGAAGAAGGGAATTGTGGTGGAATAGAGGAGAAGGGCCTCAATTTTAAGGGACAGGATGTATGTGTTATGCGGGGGCTACAAGGCACCGATCAGGCCGTGTGGATGCTGCATAGCTGCCTGAAGACCTAAGTCTCCAGGTCATCATTCACATATTGGAGTAGGTATTTAATGGGAGGGGATGACGCAGAATCATAAGATTAAGCTGCAGGAGGCCCACCGCTTATATGGCAAATAAAAGTTAAGGCTTTCGGCATGGAAGCATTTAGCAATGCGAGAAAAAGAGAAATAAGAAACAATTCACACTGACGAAGTCATTCTATTATCTTGTTCTAGCAGTATAAGCATATTCTCGTCATACATTGACATATTAAGAGCAATTTATTCTTATTCCCTGAGAATGGACGCACCGAAGATATGTCAAAGACGGTTACAGGCTATAGCTATTCTGGATGAGGTTCCTGTTCGCAGCCTGATGTCTTCACTGGCACGCGAGAGGCAACATGAAGCTGATCAGGTTGTCTTGGATAGCAATGAGAACCGATCTTCACTATGTCTCAATACCCCTAGCCTCAATCCTGATGGTTTCAGTAATACTTACTCGAACCACTCGGCACCCGACGAAGATATCTCTCCAACATCTTCGGTCATAGCTGCAATGGAAGAGCTTTTCATACATTACAGCCAATCCAGCATACATGATAGTACGGCTGACCCGGGATGCGCTCGATTCCCCGAGACTTCATGCCAACAAACTAACACTATCAAAACTTGACACTCTGGAAGAGATCCCAAGCAGTCGGTAGAATCTAGCTTTATAAATTCACTGAAATCGGTATAGCGTACGTGCTTTATTTTTCTCTTTAGATATGGCATTAACTTACTATAAAAAAGCGAAATATCTTATTAAGATAGTAAATGCACTAATAGTAATAGATTGGGAGATTTATTATATTATAGGATACTATTTAGTAAATCTAGAAGATTGCTTTTTATAATATTTTCTAATATAAAAAGATTAAGATATTTTTTAAAATAACTTAAGATAATATAGTTATTTCTAAGGTAAAACCTTTTTATTAAAATATAATAGAGATATTTAGGTCTAGGGTTATATTTATAACTTTAATATAATAAAAGCTATAGTATATAAGGCTAAATTATAATTTAATTACCTAAACTAAATACTAAAACTTAAGCTTAAAATACCTATTTATAAGAAAGGCTCTAGATTTTATTATAAGTTTAGGTTTAATTAGTTTATAGAATTATAGCTTTATTTTAGTAATAGTTATAAGAAGATTCTTAATAATTAAGAGAAAAAAAGAGCATTAGCTAAAT